>RQTK01000133.1:584073-603758 GCA_003991915.1 Elysia chlorotica
GANAGAGAGAGAGAGAGAGAGAGAGAGAGAGAGAGAGAGAGAGAGAGAGAGAGAGAGAGAGAGAGAGAGAGAGAGAGAGAGAGAGAGAGAGAGAGAGAGACTGGCAGGCAGAGGAGGGGGAGAACTCGAATAGAAGCTTTTGGGGTAACGATGAATATTTATGTAGTATGGATTTAAAGTTCTTCAAATAGAAATAATTAGACACAATAGAACAAATGATAATGGACTAGAACAGTGAATCATAATACATAATGAGGCTGATATAGCAGCAAGGATCCGCCCAGATTATGACGGACATAATCGCAGTCTATTCGTACATACGAAGGGGAAGTTATTAAGGCATGATTCATAACCGAATCAGGAATAGACGGGTTTTTAAATCGATCTTTAGAGCTACGGTAATTAAATTAAACATAAGCAGAAATGGTTGCGCTCATTAATGAAATAAAACTATTTTTTATGACAATGGTTATTTTGGTATAGTACAGCCAAGGTGACACAATGCGATATAAGCTAAACACCGAAATCTGCATGCTGTTTTTAACTATTTAAATACGTGTTAATTCAACATTATTCTATATCTGCACATTAACAGAGTCATAAAACGATTAGAACGATGTAACTAATGTGACAAGGTAACATAAACTCGGTTATATTGTGGTTTTGATAAATATATGTTTCATGTTGATTCCAATAAGATATATCAAGGTTTTGAGACTTTTTGTTGGGAGAAGCAATGATTTTCCTATATGTTTTCCCCACCTTCGTCCTACTCCTTCTTCTTTTTATTCTTCCCAAAATCGCAACCCTTATATACGAGAATCATGGGATCTGAACCTTACCTTATGGGCCCAAATGTGAAGTCTCTAGCGGTACTCAGGTCTGATAGATGCAGGATGTTGGTAGCCTGGAATTGACAAGCAAAGTTTGGCAATCAGACGGAAGCAATGTTCAGCGCTGTGTGTTAACTAATTGAAAATGATATCGGAACAGAAATTGTGTACCATGTTGAGTATGCATCTCTGGTTATAAACACTCTTTGCATCTCCCTTCATCGTTAGAGCATAAAAGAGGCAGATTTATACTGATCTTTATTTTAAAACCTTTCCTTAGCTATAGGTTTAAAAGATAACAGTTGGCGATCTCTTGAAGTTTAAATATGATTTACATTCCCATTTTGTTGCAGTTATATGATTCGTGGGTTTATTCCAAAACATTATTTTCCCTTCGTCGTTGTTTATCGTGATCTAAAAAACTAGATCCCCCACCCCAATCTGAATATCATACACAAGTATCGTACAATAATCCTCAACCAATAGGAACCCCTTTAGCTCAGGCGCTAGTGCTATGTCCTGAAGAGCAGGAGGTCCGAGTTCGAATCACCGGTTAACAATACTACTTCGGAAAAAAATTAAGGGCCATGATTCAGTTCAAAATAGTCGTATGGTTTCGTTATCATTACGATTTTGGGTGTGATCGGTAGATAGAGAATTCCCAGTATCTCTCTCTCTCTCTCCTCTCGCCTCTCTACCCTCTCGTCTCTCTCTATCTTTCATCCCTCTCTCTTTCTGTGGCAGCATATAGAAATTACCAGATATTAGTCTTGTGCGTCATGCGTGATATAGATCTAGTCTAGTTCCAACTAACCAACGAACCAAGCAGCAATCAACCAACTACTCCACCACCAACCAACCACCTAAAGAGAACGAAAAGAACTTAAACCAAAGACCTTCGCCAAACTGGCCTGCGTTACTCACGGTCACGGCGAACTGGTCTTGCTTAGTCTCCAGCTCCTGAAGGACCAAGTCCAGATCAGCGCTGTCTGAGCGATCTGAGGCCAGCACTGGGAGACTCACCATCACTCGGTAATGTTCTAGGGGTGGGGGAGGTAGAGGGGTAGAGCAGTCAGCGATAAGTAGTTTAACGTCATTGTATCATAGTAAAAATATTTTATAAATTAAAATGAACTCAGACGAAAGACTTAACCACATGGCTAATGGGTGAATGGTTGTGATACAATTTCACAAGAACACAAACCGCACATTGAAAGACAATATGGACAATGAGTGAATAATTATGACAATAATTTCACAATGATACAAAATACACACTAAAAGACATGGATAATTAGTGAATAGCTATGACAATAAGCTGTCATGTACACAAAACACGCACTGAAAATAATGAACAATGAGTTGAAGTTTGCGCAACCACTGCACATACACTTAAGAATGCAAGAATGAGATTCCATTAAACCATCGAACTCTCTCAGTTAGTTTTACATAAACTAAAGAATGAAGGAGCAGAGCCGAGCCAAGAGCAGAGAACTCTCACCTTCCTCCACACAGGTGGTGCCGTCCTGGTCCAGCTTGAAGCCCTTGTTACAGGCGCAGTGGAGATTCCCGGACTCGTGCGAGAAGTCGCATCTGTGGCTGCACTGTAGCCGGGTGCATTCTGGGAAGGGGGAGAGAGGGAAAGGGGTTAGGGTTAAAAACAAAACAAAAACAACCCCAAAAAACAGCAATAATAAAACCCTCCCATCTATAAATTTTGCATCCGTTGTAATGTCGACAGAAAAAGTTAAATCATGCAGAATCACAGTAGACACACATTGAAGTCAGAAAACCCATGTAAAGTTCGCCTTGATATGTTATTGTCTTAAACTCAGACGACTACCATGTCATTGCTATGATATAACACAGATTTGGATGTATTTCAACGAAAATGAGAAAACCAAAAAGATTAAAATGATACTGAACACGTTCATCAATATCACTGTGAATTGTTGGGCTTCAGATCAAATAAAAAAGGCGGATGGTCACTTAAACAGATCAAACCCCACTTCTGTTCGTTTCGAGAGAAACGAATTTTTTAAAGAAACCTTGGTACCACAAGAAAATTTGAAGGCCAAGTATCTTTCACCTATCATCAACAAAACAAAGTGACTCACTATCTCACTCACAAACTAACACACAAACTAATACTCTAACTGTCTCACTAACTGACTGACAAACTAACACACAAACTGACTAACTAACTGTCTCACTAACTGACTGACAAAGTGACTCACCCTCCTGGGAGATCTCTCCGGTTTTCTCCTCACACATGGGACCATCGAAGCCTGGCGGACACTCGCACGCGTTCACCAGGGACCCGTAGAAATACCTGGCCATGGAGCAATGAAGGAATCTATGAATAGCCCTTAAGTACTTAACAAACAAAAAATCTCCCTATTTCGGCAATCCATCAAGAGTTGAAAAGTATCTGCTTTAATAAAAAAAAAAAAACAAGACAATATTTTCAAAGGATTGCACATACTATTAATCCATAAGCATGATAGCGAGTTAAATATTCGAAAGTAGTCGTAGAAATACACGTCTATAGAAAAGTAATCTCTTGTACTTTAAACTTCCTAAGTTTCCCTCATAACGGAGAGGTGGGTGCTTGTTAGCGGTGTTTTGAACCTATGATCTTCTGCTCGTCAATCAATAGCACTATTTACTGAGCTATGGAACGTCCCTTGCCAGCAAAAGCAAACAGTGTGCAACACATCGGTAAGGCAATTGACAAATGCAACAACAACCCGATTTTTTATTATTAAAAGGCAGCGGCATTCGTGATAAGGTTAAAAAAATACAAGTTTTCGTCGAATATACCAACAGGAGAAGAAATAATTATTACAAATGTACTACTATTTTCATTTGGATTCAAAGTGCAAGGATTAACCTCATTAAAGTTACGGTTATTTCGAATGGGAATAAAAATAAATATACTGTGCCCAGCATAACTACGCAATTTCAACAAGCTGTATCCCTAATACAAATTCCAAAACGTTCGTGCTTATTAGTGTTATTATTATTATAATTATAATAATAATTATTATTATTAGTTCGTGCTTATTAGTGTTATTATTATGTGATTTTGAGATGCTTTTTCTATACGGACACAAACAATGGATGACATAGATAAGCGTATATTTCCAAACCATCTTTGTTTTCAACGCGCGTAAATTAAACGCATTTAATATAATCCCAGTCTTACATTTTTTGACTCACTGGTGGCAGTGCGGGCAAAGATGCTATACTATAGCTATTATTATGCTTCGATCTATATAACATAGATTAGTTGTAAACTACCCCGACGTTGATGGGTTGGTGTCAGTATAATGTGACCAGCTGAGACAGGAGTCATGGTATCCCCGCCCTGTCTCGTGTGTGGCAGCACATGAAATTGTCAGACTTACGTCTTGGAGCCCGTCCATAATATAAACTATATAGTGCTGACGCTGGACGTTAAATTACCAACTCAACTCAACTCAACTCAATTGTCACACCCCAGTCTTGGGGCCCGTCTACAATATAAACTAAATAATGCTGACGTTGGACGTTAAACCAACTCAACTCAACTCAACTTAACCCCAACGTTAAACTTAGATCCCGTAACGTGTAGCTCACCTGCAGTTCCCCCCGTTGAGGCACATGTTCTGGCCCTTGTCTGGGTCGCAGTAGGGGCCCCTCTCGCAGTCCGCGCCGTGAAAGCCGGGGAAACACACGCACGAGAACTCACTAGGGGATACATGCAAAATCAAGTATAATCAGTACATTATTATTGTTGTTGCTGTTATTATTATTATTATTATTATTATTATTATTATTATTATTATTATTATTATTATTATTATTATTATTTTTTTTTTTATTTTTTTTTTTTATCATAAAACAGTCACCGACTGGAACTTCCGAACAAGTGACTCAGAAAAATGGCAACAACACAAGTGTGTTATGTAATATTATCTTTATACATTAAAATGTGTGGGATTGCATGACTTCATGCAGTGTTTAAAATGTTGTGATATAAACATTTAAAGAACGGATCTCATGGAACTTAACAACAAAAACCATAGCAACAGCAACAATAACACGCTGTCATTTCCTATCAATACCGTACCAATTTTGCGATAACAGGGTTACCATTATATTTTTCTACAAATAACAATCGTGCTCGTGCAACAACTGTTGTAAACCTTTTCCGTCAATGTGAATATAACAGTAGTCCTTTCCTATGAATACCGTACCAATTTTGCGATGACTGCATTACCATTTTCTACTGATAACAATCTTACTACAACTGTTGTAAAAAGAGAGTTTACCTTTTATATCAATAACTATCTTGATCTGACAGTATTATCATTGCTACCGTTTTCTATCAAATCCAATCTTGCTTTGACAGTATTACCATTGCATACCAATACATGTACCAATCTTGCTACAACAATTGTAAACCCGTTCCTTCAATACCAATCGTGTTCTGACAGTAGTCATTTTCTATCAATAGCTATCTTGCTCTAACATAGCTAGTTACCCTTTTATGCCAATACCACTCTTGCTACAACAGTTGTAAACCTTTTCCTTCAATACCAATCGTGTTCTGACAGCTCATGTATTGCCATTTCCTCTCAATAACAATCTTGCTCAAAGTACTAGCGAACAGCGCCACCTAGCCTAAGCAATAAGCGGAAACAACGGGGAGACAAAGGTGTGACAGTTTAATCCAGCGGTGAGATATTAGCATGGCGGCAGCGTACACCTGAAAGCCTGTATAAGCCCTGGGTTTGACGGGCATCAACCAATCCGTAATCTTCTTCCCTTAAGTCTGATTTCACGATTCAAACTCAAGCCGAAACAGAGAGAAGAATGGAGCTGCGTAGATGGTGAAAATCGTTTAAAAGATTAAATCATAATTTTCTTTCCTGGTTCTCTTTTGGTCGTTTAACAACACTATACTAAACATCTTATGATTTTTTTTGTCAACCTTTCTCAAACTACATAACATGATGTGTGGATATTTATTATTTTATTATGTTGGTATAAGAGTACTTCTCAGAAAATTTCAAGGTGGCAGCTCTAAATAAAACATAAACCTCACAAGTTCTGAAAATCCATTTCGCTGGTATAAAAGAAATATATGCCGGATTAGGAGCGATATTTTATTTCAAATTAATGTCCATTCGGAACGACCTCATCTCATCTCAACGCCAGGAATAAAATGATTCTAACCCGTGAACCTTTTTTCAGACACCCACACAGAGCTAGACAAATAAATTACAATTTTAGCTATTCGACTCCAATAATAGCTCAGTGTATCAAGATATGAAGAGATAGCCTTGAATTTAGGAACACACAAAAATTAAGTCTGTGAAGGTGGAACAGTGCCACAGATAGGAACAATCTGGGGGGCAGGAGGAGGGGGTGCGGTGGCCCTGGGGTCGAAGATCGGTTTCCGACGCAAAAGCTCCATGGTGCGAGCCCTAGCGATTTTGCTCCCTACTGGTTGGGTTGGTGTCAGTTGAATGTAACCGGCTGAGACAGGAGTCACGGTATCCCCCCACTGTCTAATGGTGGCAGCATATAAAATTATCAGACCTCAGTCTTGGGGCCTGTCCACAATATAGCCTATATAGTACTGATGTTGGACGTTAAAACAACTCAACACAACACAGGAACACTCTGGACGCTGCCCATCACCAGCCCCGCCCCGCCCCACATCCACCAGAAAAACCACCGAGGCGAGACCTCCAATACTTTGTACCCCCACCCCCACCCACCCACACCCACCTGAAATCCGCCGAGGCGAGACAGTGGCCCAGGTAGGAACACTTCTGGACGCTGCAAGGCGTGGCCTCGAGCTGCGTGTCCTGGGGGACCAGGTGGTACGAGATGTTGAAGCCGTGCACGTCCATCAGGTACTCCTCCACGCGCAGGTGGGCGTTGCTGTCGTCTGTCAGCACCAGGTCTAGCACCACGAACGGCCTGGGGATAATAAGGTAGGATTTGGGGGAGGGGAGGGGGGTGGAAGAGAGATTTAAAGGGAATGTAGAGTTTAGTCTGTAGGGCATAATATAAGATGATACAATAAGATACAACAAATCTCTAATTGTCCCTTTTAGTGTTTCTCGACTCGGATATTTTACTACGCGAATACAATAAACTGAATATGGCAGAATCACTACCGTACACATTTTTGAGAAACATAGAACATTACATTATGACTAATGGTTCGATAAAGGTATGGTAGTATAAAAAAGACAAACAACCTCAAAAGCAAAAGTGATACATGTAGTATAAATCGTCGTCTCAAACTAGTCCCCATGACGAGGCTTCCTGTAAACTGCTTGTCTTTAAAAATACTGCAGGGAAACCCTTCATAAATTGAGTTTAGTCTGTAGGGATGTGTGGCATAATAATTATAATATGAGGCAATATAAGATACACTTAATATAAAATAAATCTAATTGTCCCTTTTAGTGTTTATCGACTCGCATATTTTATTACGCAAATACAATAAACTGAATATGGCAGAATCACTACGTACACATTTGTGAAAAACAGAAAATATTACATTATGACTAATGGTTCGATATAGGTATGGCAGTACTAAAAAAGACAAGCTAACTCAATAGGAAAAGTGGTAGTATACATTGTCATCTCACACAAGTCCATATGGCGAGGCTGCCTGTAAACTGCCTGTCTTTAAGAACCCTGCAGGGAAACCATTCATAAATTTTGTAAACAAAGTCCACAATTTTCGGTCGGATGTCGCAGTTTCTTAGTAGAGTAACCAAGTTTCTTTGTTTGTTTGTTGGTTGGTTGCTTCTTAGTTGTTGAGTTGTTGAGTTGGTTTAACGTCCAACATCAGCACTATATAGGCTATATTGTGGACGGGTCCCAAACTGACGTCTGACAATTTTATGTGCTGCCACACACGAGACAGGGCGGGGATACCATGACTCCTGTCTCATCCGGTCACAGTATACTGACACCGTCTCAACCGGTAAGGTACGCAATTGCTAGGGCTCGAATCCGGACCTTTTTGCGTCGGAAGTCGATGCTCTTCCCCAGAGCCACCGCACCCCTGAGACAGAATGCCTGGTATCCACGCTTCGCCTTACTTTGACAACACGTAACCCTGAGACAGAATGCCTGGTATCCACGCTCCTCGGACACATTACTGTATAGCTGTCCTTGCAGTGTACAATGGAGACTTCTCGCCTTCCCTCAGCCCCCGGTTGGTTCTTAGGTTGGTTCCTCAATGTCTAACATCAGCAGCTATTATAAGGACTGGTCCAAGACATTTTTCCACACTATCACGCAGAGAACGTGCGGCGATACCAGGACTTCTGTCTCAACCAGTCACATAATCCTGACACCCTGCCAAACCAGAAGGCAATCTAGCTAAAAATTCATTGAAAAAAAAAACCCACCTCAAAATACAGAAGAGCCAATTTAAATAAATTTGCTTGTGTATGTACGTAGTTTTCTCGACCAGCTTCCCCCGCTCTCACAACAACACTGCTCTCTAGCGGTGAGAAAACTGGGGGGACGTAATCAACTTTAAAAAGTAGGCGTAATTCCATTACTCGTACGCCCTTTAAAAGAGGAGTAGGAGTAGTCCCATTTCTTGTATGCGGGGATGGAGGGAGGCCCAGACCTCATTACGCGCCGTCGGACCAGCAGGTCTTCTACTCCCATCTCATCTCTGCGGGAAATCCCGGTCTGGCACCAGGGTGACCAGTGCTTTAGGAACAAAGCGGAACTCGTGAGGGACACGTCTCCGTAATTATTTTTCCAATCAAAGTAATCCCCCCCCCCCTCTATCACTCTCTCTGTCTGTCTGTCTGTCTGTCTGTCTGCCTCTCTCTCTCTCTCTCTCTCTCTCTCTCTCTCTCTCTCTCTCTCTCACTCTGTCTCTATGATACACACCCTCTGTCTCTGTCTCTACATCTACCAGGATCACTCTCTCTTTCTCTCTCTCTCTCTCTCTCTCTCTCTCTCTCTCTCTTTCTCTACATCTACCAGGATCAATATCTCTTTCTCTCTCTCACTCTCTATGTCTATACCTGTCTGTTTGTCGTTCTCTGTATTATCTCGCTGTCTCTCTATTTTATTCTCTCTGACTCCCTCTCTATCTGTTTCTGTGTCTGTCTCCCTGTATCTCCCTCTCCTCTCTCTCTCTCTCTCTCTCTCTCTCTATGTCTACGAAAAGGAGATGGTAATTCTGATTACATGGCATACAGACCAAGCGTACATGATACACGCCATGCTAAATTAAGCCAGTTTTCATTATTTTTTTACGCTTCGTATTAATTTTAAAATAGACAATAATAAGATTAAAATTCTTTTTAAAATAATTAGCTTTCCAATCATTCATCCATCGTGTTTTAAAGAAAAAAAAATGAGCACATTTTTAAATGAAAATACATGTACCAAAATGAATTTGTTGTGAGAAAAAGAAGCAGTGTTAAATGATGATTAACTAAGGCTGGAACTAACTTTCGTTTTATCCCATTTATTTTCTACTTAGACGTACCCAAGAGTAACCTTGAGCAAGTTTCACGTCCTTGAAGAATCTAATGGTCGAGACCTCCCGCTAGTCACAGAAAAGAACTACCCACTACGCTATCTAGGAAACCTAGAGCGATATCGACACGCAGAAATTTCTTTGCATATCTCCTCCAGACATCCTCCCACTCCTCCTCCTCATTTTTCCTCGCCCTCGCCCTCCTCTTCCCCATAATTCTTGTTCTTCTGTTCTTCTTGTTCTTGTTCTAGTTCTTGTTCTTCCTCTCCTGATCCTTATTCATCAACAACCCCCCCCCTCCTCCTCCTCTTCTGATTTATGGTACCGGTGTCTTTCTTTACTGTTTTTTCTCCTTCCACACTACATCATTCTATTGTTCACCCCTTAATTCTTTCCACGTCTTCACTCCATGACCCTACTGCCCCAAACGCTTTGGACTCAGATAACCGTAAACATCACCCCGATCATTATTGTGTCTGACAATGATATAGAATTACCATTGTATGGAATCTGGGTCGTCTGAGTCCTGGGTCAGCGCCAGTCTTGGGCCGACTGGCCTTGACTCCACGCCAGACACAAGGTCGATTTCTGAGATCAATAAGATTTCCAATAAAAGTGTCCCTTCTACGGAAATATCCGTTTCTCAATCTGATCCCCTCTAAAAATTTGCCGGCCGGCGACTTTCCGTGTGCCAGAAGACCCCAACCCCCTCCACCCCCTCCCCTTACCACGTACCAGTTCACCCCAAGACTCGACGTCTATCCTTGATAAGTTCTAGTCACTACTGACCCAAAAAAGATCTGATCTACGAGACAATAATATTGATCAGAGAGCGGGACTTGAGTACATTGTAGTGCTTTAAGGAGCGCCGACTTGGTGAACTGATGTTGGTGTTGGTGTTTGCTAGAATTGTTAAGACTTGTCTAATGAAACACGAAACATCCTCCCAAACACCTTTATCTTGTTTGATTGGATCAACTTAAAACATTGACCTATGTGAAATGTAGGTCTCTAGGTGGGTCGATTTAAAATATAATGTAGGATATAGATAAAGATCTCTAGATGGCTCAACTGAAACCCTATGTATAGTATAGATTAGGCCTAGACCTCTTTATTGATCAAAGTAAAACCTTCGTGGGATGCATTGAGATCAATCAAAACCAATATGGAGCGTGATTATATCAACTTAAAACCTGTGGGGGGTGTACATCTTTATATTGATCGAATTGAGGCCTATGTGGGGTGTAGATCAACTTAAATTAATATCGTAATGAGCGCGTTTTTATCAACGTAACCTCTGATTAAAAACAAAAACCTATGATGCTCACAGTTAATCAACCTACAAAACTGTGTTAAGCGTGATGGAATGAGCCAACTTATTTAATGTGTGGCTCGGCTGCAGTACTGCGCCGTCATTGCTCACCATTGCTCAACATTGCTCACGATTGCTCACCTGCAAGTAGCGGTGAACGTTGAACGGTCCACTCAAAATACAGCACCTAATGTACCCAATGCACCCCACAGTTGAGATAATGATAATTTCACTCAGCACGAAAAACTCATTTAAAAAACGGGTGAACCGGGGACACAATTATAAAGAAAAATCAGTTGTATAATCTAAACCAGCTAACTTAATTTAGTTATACATGTAACGTATCGAACGTCCTTTGGGCAAACTCGCTGAGTTTGATGTTAGACCTGACTCCGCCCGGTTCACTGATCAAGCCCATCTCAAAGCAGAGGAGACCTATCAGGACATCACTGAAGGCAAGGGAAGCAACTAAAATATTTGAGTTGGTACGGAGTTTCCGGTGGCGAATGATTGTTACAATCATTGATATGTTCTCGATCATTAACACGAGACCGAACGCGATCAGTATGTATCGCAGAGACCCCGGAAGGAAGAGGTCCTCATCCTGACATCCAAACCCTGGTGTCGTGTCAGCGTTACCCACTGTTGATTTCTGGACGTCTTGGCTTCCAATGGTGGTCAACACTTCCTCCATGTTAGACATTCTCTCTTCAAAGAGTTGTGTAAACGCTAATGGAAGATATACCTTCCCAGTGTGCTTCTAAAATTATTGGTAGGAGTTAGCACAACGTCTTTACTCCAAACGGTGTCAAAGGATTGCTCATCTAAAAAAAAAAAAAATCAACAGCATTATCAAGATGTAAGATAATAATTGTACCCAAGTGGGATAAAAAAAGACAAATAATAAAAAATGTTTCCATTTTCACAAATTTATGTGGCCGCCCTCTCAATGGCTAGTAAAACTAAGCAATATTTTAGGTGTGTATCGAATAAACGCATTGAATAAATATTCCATGTATTGCTTTGAACACTAAGTTTTAAGTACAAAAACAATCAGTTCTACAAAGGCGTATAAAGACAGCTTCGGCCCTCTCCTAGATCAATTGTATTAGTATGAATCCTATATGGCGACTAAATGGTTCTTTTATAGCCCAATTGGTTTCCGGGCCAATTAAAATAAATTCTACGAGTTCGTAATTCTATGAATTTGATTTGAATAAAAAATTCGCCTTAGCCAATGGAGTCAAAGATATCGACATGTAACAAATTAAAACACGGCTAACTTACTTAGAATTGGAAAAAAATATCTGGGTATTACTGTACTATGCTGTGTTGTGCTTAAAGGGTAAGATAAACATTAACTACATACTTTGAAACGTTGTTAAATCCTTACTATATGAGTAAGTTGTACTTTTATAGCCCAATTGGTTTCAGGGCCAATATCTAAGAAGTGTGTTTTAGGTAAATGAATAATTATTTGAAATCAACTATGGTATATAAATAACACCAATCTCTTTCAAGACCTTCTCTATCTGTGTCTATGTGTGAATCACCCCACCCTTGATATTATCTAATATGGTGGGGGAGGGAGTGGTATATACATACTGAAGATTCACACAATAAGTTCACCACCTTATTTCAGCAGTGATTACTTTCTAAGTCTACAGGTATGCACAATCTTGTGAAAAACATAATGTAGGTTCACAATAATTACGTTTTCAAAAATGTTACTCCAATTTTATTAAGAGGTATTCATTTTATTATGTCTGATAAGAGCAGAGATGGGTTTTATAACTTTATAGTTAATGTCAAGTTCAGTGAAGGGAAAACTTCAGAAAAGTCCTGCACGTATTTCTGTCAGACTAAAATGTAAATTTATATTACTTTAAAAATGAACAATGTTGATATATTTTCAACATTAAACAAGCCTAACAGAAACGTTAAAAAAGGTTGGAACACTCAGAAGGCGTAAATTATTCTAAGCAAGGAAAGAAACATTTCACACTGTCGTCTCTAAACAAAGATGAAGTGATCGTCAACTTTCTCACTCTAACTTTGTTCTGTTTCTTTTTAACGCGGACGCTCTCTGTAAATAAAAATGTCTTAAAGACAGTATAAGCATTTCGATGATTAATTTTTAAGCCTATTAATCTTGGTTTAACTAAATCCAAGAGCGCATAACAGCACACCGAGAGCGCAATTTAGTAATATCATACGAATACTTAATTTTCTTAAGATTATGTCTTGATTTACATACTTACAAAACGATCTTCAGAATAAATGTATGTTTTATTTTAACACACCATAGACTTAAATATTCTTGTTCGTCTTTCTGAGTGCTCCATGGATAAAGCAGCGTCAAAACATCGCAGTTTGTGGTTCTGAGAGTATTTTGTTGCTTTCACTATCAGCGACACGCGTAATTCTGATCGGTTCTTGAAGAGCTACTTGGAACAATTGGGAAGGGAAATAAATTTTATAGCGCCAAATCTCAACTTTACATAAGGGACGTAATCACCTCATCTAAAATCAAGCAAACAGCCCTAGGGGATAATGCCACGCCCATACAAATAACAAGATAATCGTTAACCTACTCTAATAGTTTACAAACTAGACTTTGTCACAAAATCAATCTGGTTTTCGGTGCTGTTTGATTTCAGTAAACGGAATCTAATGGGAGTTTAAGGAGAATGCAGTCACGCATCAATTCATTAGCGCAATCGATTAAAATTAGAAAGTGACAGGATGAGAGACAGAAAGAGAGAAACACGCAGATACAGAACGGATTTACAGACAGGCATACATACACACAGGCAGTTAACCAGAAGGAGAGAGGGAAGTAGAGAAAGATAGATTTGGAAAAAAATCAAAGAGACAAAATTTGTCAAGACTAGTACACGATCATATTGAGAGAGAGAAAAGGATAGATAGATAGATAGATAGATAGATAGATAGATAGATAGATAGATAGATAGATAGATAGATAGATAGATAGATAGATAGATAGATAGATAGATAGATAGATAGATAGATAGAGAGGTATTTACGGATGATGAAAAAGCAGAGAGATGTACACAATAGACACGGAGAAGGAGAGAGTGAAGAGAGGGGTTTCACAGATAGATAGAGTGAGAGACAGTAAACAGTGTCAACAGTCGGTGTAAAGATTTACTTGTGGGGACTTTAACTACTGGTTCAGACTTTCCCAGCTGAAACATTTGCCGTCCAATGGACATTTATTCACGAATACGCACCAAGAAGAAAAAAGGGAAACGGAACCACGCAACTGCAGTAATAAAGCAACATGCTCATTGTGCGGCAAATGTTTACAGGAAGGAGCTTTTACCAAGCATCAGAGCGACGGCAAGACAACAATAAAAGTGACACATGATTACAATTTAATTATTGGTCTTACAGAAAACCAGTTCAAAACTAGGTTCAACCAGAATACATGTAGTTTTAAATTAGAAAAGAATAAATTAAAGATCTATATATAGGAAGAGAGAGATGGAGAGAGACACATACACACACTCAAACAGAGGAGATAACTGGAAGAGAAGAGAATGACCAGTATTAAAAAGGGCAAAGAGAAAAAACAATGGAAATTCTTCCACACAGATCTTCAACCAAACATCTCCTTGCCCGGGGGACAGATAACCTTTCCTTTTCAAGAGACCAAAAGCACACTGCTTATTTAAGACCGTTCTTGGCGATAATTTTAAATTATGGCCTAGACCCATGGCTCGTCAGACCCTGCCGCGTGAGGCGGATTGTCTGCGGATCGTCTGCTCCGAATCTCTCGGCGGTAAAAAACGGCTCAAAGCGAGACGGGAGTTGCTTCCCGTGGACCCCTCAGGAAGTCCCCGAGCCGAGGCGCCGCCTACTAATGAGGCCAGAGCAGGCGGAGAGAGCGGGGATCTCGTGGGGTTAAACACAGCCGGGGTAGGAGGGGCACATTACACACCCGCCAACTTGAACCCAGAAAAGAAGAATTGTACGGATTTTCCTACCTTTTTTTCTAGTACTAATATGCACTTTTGGACCTATCATTGGGTTGGCAGCCCTGACATTAGAACCGACGAGAAGTAAAGATATAGATCTTGGGTTGAAATGCAGACAAGAAGTGAATGAAAGAAGATAAGGATATGGGACCATCGTCAGAGCTGGATAAACCCAGAAGAAATGCTACCTCAGAGAATTAATGAGGTTTTATATTGGCACTGGAGAGAGGGATCTGTATACTCTAAATCATGCCTTGTAGTGCCCATTGCCGGTTGGCGTTGGTGTGAATACCAAGACCTACAATTACTTTAAAGTTTAGGCTCTTTGACCATTTCTTTGTGTTCCAAAATCGGAAAATTATGTAGTTATACCTTTTGCAAGAGGTTTGTTTTAAGATGATCTTTACCAATTCGGGAATTACAAAGGCTTATTTAAATAATGATGACACCCGCCTTTTTCTAAAAGGGTTTTAAAATTCCATGTATTGGGTTTTCTTCTTTTGGAAAGCTTTATTATGCAGCTTTTTAATAATTATGTCCTCATTAAATTTAAATGCTATATATCTAATCATTAAGTTCATATATCAGTTTAACATTAAAATCTGGCGGATGGAAACCACTGCAACTAACAGAAAATTGTCGAGGAATACGTGTTCTTAGATGTGTCATACATATATACCTACTAAAATTAGGCGAACAGTATAAATATGTGATTATTTTACTTTTGAGACGCTAGACTGCACGTCCTTATGTAGGAAGTGCACAATGTGCCTGTAGTCGCCTTTTATATCTGAGAACCACATCTTTGCATCATTAATTTCAAAAGCACATTTACTAAATTAGCAGACTAATGAAGTACATTGTAATAATTTGTATTCTTATTCGCTTAAATGATAACACTTTATTTTAAGCTTTTAACAAAATTAATACTTAACACCAAAATACAAATGGGGTGGTTATTTTACACAAGCCTGCCACACGTTCTTATTTAGAGAGTGAAAAACTTTAGTTGGGAAACAAGTCATGTCTGAAGTTAATCTGTACCAGTGGCTAGGGATTGATCGTTTCGTTTGTTTTAAACAAAGGGGGATTACTCTTAGTCTAAAATGACTCATTTATGTCGGGGAAGTAAGATTTATCTCCCCTTGGAAATAATAGGGAGGCGGGAATGAACTGCCGTTTTTTATGTATTCATTTTTTCCCTTTCTAATCTACTTATAAAATTAGTAAATCCAAAAGAATCCGAATTTTTAACATACATCTTAGCAAAAGGAAAAGGGATCGATGTGTACACAGAGTTTAGGTTACCAAGAAGTTGGAAGTGGTACATGTACGCTACAAAGTCTCCAACTTCCTCCCTCTTTGATTTTGTTTGTCTCTGTCTGTCTGTCCGTCTACTTACCCTCTTTTTCTATGTCTCTGTCTGTATATCTGTCTGTATCTTTTTCCAATAAAGACTTAACAATTTAAAGTATATTACTTGAACAATTTTCTTCTATGATTAACACAACTAACTCTCCATGGCTCTTTCTTTTTATAACGCTTCTTTTATTTGAGTCTTTTTCAGCGCTAGTTAAAAAAATTATAGCCCTCCTCTACCACTGACAAATTAAATGTATACAAATATTTAGTATATGTAGTTTCAATTGGCACACCTTACGAAAAACTAATTACTAATACATAAACAAACAAAAGATCAACAGTAAAATGGATAAATGAAAAAACAACAAACAATAATCACACAAGAAGTAGAAAACGGATAGTAAAAACATGTACTATCAATTAAGAAAATGGCAGAACAAAAATTAATTATATTTTATTTCAAAATTTTATTAAGTTCATACAATATAATAATATATTTGTGCTCTGATTGGATGAAACAGGGAAATAATTTTGCCGCGTGAAACAATATCATGACATTAAATTGAAATTACTTTATCTCGACGGCTTTAAGGATTATTCCACAAGCTTTAACCGCTAGCTTAATAGTTAAACTGAACGCATTAAGAACATTAACAATTATTATAAACACTACAACGACAATAAAAAATGCACACAAAATAACATAATGAAAACATTTTAGATAGGGCAAAAAAATCACAATGTAATAAAAACATTCATCACTTTTAAACCATTATGTCTTGTTTATTCCATATTTTCAAAAAGCCGTTGTGGAGATGAGGCAGTGAAAGAGAATCATTCCAAAAATGAAGATAGACTAGACAAATTCAGAGTCTCAGTGCCAACTGGTTTTTTCCAAGGAAAAGAAAAGGTTCTAGGAAACCATTAAAAGCGAATTGGCGTAGACTTTTGTTCTTTCAGATAAAGTGATGATCTTTTTGGAAATATGTAGGGACACATCATATTGGATTGTGGATCGGGAGACTCTATACATGAAGCAAGAAAACAAACAAAACAGAACAGACATATCACTCGGTTTCATAAATAGAAACTTATAGATGAAATATAATAATAACGAAGGAATAATTTTCCTTTTGATTAAATTTGTTCTATTAAATCGTTCATTCATACTCCACTTATTCAATGCTTTACATGTTGTTTAGCAATGCGGTATTTTTGAATGCTCTTGGATTAAAAAAATATTGGCCTTTGCTTCTGAATAAGATTGGAACTCATCAATGTCAATACCAACCAGTTAAGGTTCAGTGGCGACAATGCTACAGTTTTGTCAAATCGCTATAGGCCTAAATTAATATTATAACTTCATTCTCCATGTAAATAAAAAAAAATAGTTTGTTAACTATTTTAGGTCTAATGATTGATTCATTTTAATGTCTTTCCATCCTATTTTATATAAAAAAATATTTTTATTTAATATGTGTTATCTACTTTTAAAGTAAATGGGGCATATTTATTTCAATTCTCCAAAAAGAATTAATTATGTAATTCATATATAATTTTTCATAAATTACGGTTCATAACGGTTTATATGAGCAAAGTTATTCCCACCCTGCTTTGACCTTTTAAAGAATGACACTCACATCCAGCCGACCACCAACTCTCTCTAAAAATGAATGATGTAAAACAAATACACATAACAGTTACTCTGAACTGTGCAAGAACACAAGAGCACAGATAAACACCACTGACTTTCTAAGTTTAACATTGTTCAAGTAAAGACCAACTTTAAAATTATTCTAGCTCTAAGGCGAGCTGCACACCAAACTGGGCTAACAGTCATTGACATAAATGTTAACGTGGAGGATTATTGTATACTTAACATAATCCAAGTGTTACCACTGTTGCCCAGTGTCATAAGTTATTATCTGACAGCAATTATCCTGGGAGATTCTTGAAATGAAGATAGCCAGTTGAATATGGTCTGCGACTGGCTGTATATCGCGATACATGGATGTAGGATTTGGCTTGCTTTCCCGCTAATCTGCAGAGCTGGACTGACCCGAGGGGAGACCGCTGTGAACCCACGAAGACGGAGCGGTGGGCGGCAGGCGAGGCGACTTCATGAACGCGTCCCCCAAAAAGCCATCTGGAACGGGAAATTTGTTCAGACGCATAGAGGAAAAGTCGATAAAAGACTGACTGCAGCCAAAGCAGTAGAACTGTCATCCTAACCGCTCACCCTTCCTCGAGCATTTTTGTTGTTGTTTTGTTGAAAATAGACAGAGCTGTTTAGGCCCTCAGATCTTGAGCTGACAAGCCTGCTGTTGTAGAAGTCAGTGACAAAAAAGGGGATCTTTAGATAATTATGCTAAAAATAGAAGTCCAAATTTTAGAAATTGACCACATTGATTTATGCACAATTAAATGTAAAAGTTGCCTGTTCTAGTACTGTACAAAAACAGTACAGTTTAAGTATAGTCAGAAGAAAATGACACCTATATATTTTTGTCAGTGTCATGCGTAATATAGTGCATTGATATGGCTCACTTGGGTACTTTCTGCAAATGTATCCCCCACCTGGAAAATTTGCCTTCCATTCTTAGAACCATTGGAATTTACAAATCAAAACAGCTTTCGAAAGTCAAGCAATGACTTAAAAATTGGTCGTTTTCGAATTTTATCCTGAACTGAACTATAACTAGTGCAAAAAATCTCATAATCAGCAAAATTACGTTTAGTTTTAAAATAAGAGTACAACGAAAATAACAACATAAGACATGGTCGTAGATCAAAGAAAACATATTCGTTGCTCTACATGATTGTATAAAGTATGAATTCTGATTCAGAAAACACTCAATTTGAACTTGCCGAGATGTGACAGCGCATGCGTGTGCAGATCCACTTCCTGGCTGAACTCCAATCCGCAAATCTCGCATGTACACGGTTTTTCTCGCGCATGCGTTCTCCGCACGTGTTGTTGTTGTTGTTGTTGTTGTTGTTGTTGTTGTTGTTGTTGTTGTTGTTGTTGTTGTTGTTGTTGTTGTTGTTGTTGTTGATACCAAGCATTTTATTACGATGTAGCCGACTGCAACCGTGGTTCCGTGTGTGACTGACTGGCTGAATAATGTCTTTATCATCATTAGTTTTATCAATACATCACCATACTTCTCTTATATTTACAGCAGCATGCCTAACATCATTGATCGATCATTATAATGATCATAATTTTATTATCTTCCATTTGTCAAGTGCAAGTTTTGCGGCAAAGCGTTCGCCTCACACGCCGCACACGACAGTCACGTGCGGAGAACGCATGCGCGAGAAAAACCGTGTACATGCGAGATTTGCGGATTGGAGTTCAGCCAGGAAGTGGATCTGCACACGCATGCGCTGTCACATCTCGGCAAGTTCAAATTGAGTGTTTTCTGAATCAGAATTCATACTTTATACAATCATGTAGAGCAACGAATATGTTTTCTTTGATCTACGACCATGTCTTATGTTGTTATTTTCGTTGTACTCTTATTTTAAAACTAAACGTAATTTTGCTGATTATGAGATTTTTTGCACTAGTTATAGTTCAGTTCAGGATAAAATTCGAAAACGACCAATTTTTAAGTCATTGCTTGACTTTCGAAAGCTGTTTTGATTTG
>RQTK01000133.1:603811-606311 GCA_003991915.1 Elysia chlorotica
CATTCAAGGTAAGGGAAGGGAGGGGGGGGCTGCTTATTATTGTTGCGAATTGCTTACGTAGTAGTAGTAGTAGTAGTAGTAGTAGTAGTAGTAGTAGTAGTAGTAGTAGTAGTAGTAGTAGTAGTAGTAGTAGTAGTAGTAGTAGTAGTAGTAGTAGTAGTAGTAGTAGTAGTAGTAGTAGTAGTAGTAGTAGTAGTAGTAGTAGTAGTAGTAGTAGTAGTAGTAGTAGTAGGCGTTCCCCGGAGTGTTGACGAATGTGCGTCCTCAGGATGCTGGAGGCGGTGAAGGACTTGTTGCAGTAGACACACTTGTACGGCCGCTCTCCGCTGTGGACCTGAGAAATTATCGTGTGATAGTATAATTATTAGATCACATAATCTAGACCTTCATATTAGTCTGTGGAACTGAAAATATATCGTGAGATAAACTAAAACTATAGGAGTCTCGAAGATCTTGCTATCTAGACCTTCAGGTTAGTCTGTGGATCTTAGAAATTGTCGTGTGATAGTACGAGTCTCGAAGATCACGTAATCTAGATCTTCATGTTAGGCTGTGGATCTGAGAAATAATATGATAGTACATTTACTAGAGTCTCAAAGAGCACGTATATCTCCGTGTTAGGCTAGTTGACAGAACATGTCAGTTTTTTGGCTTTCATGAAAGAAGCAAGCAGACCTAGTATAATGTGTACATATCTATTCATGGGAAGTATTAACGCAAACTATTTCATGAGAAACAGCACTGACAAGAACAAAAAGAATACTGTTCCAACAAAACCTAAGCGTCCGTTGTGGGTGAAAATATTCTGTAATATTATAACGTTCATGTGATTTTTCAGGGGTGGGAGATGGCACATGTGACAGAACACTGGGCTTTTTTGCGTGATGTTCCCAGTTCAATCCCACGATCGCACAAACTTGTTTGTCGGATTTCGCCCCCTCCTGGTTGGATTAGTGTCAACATAATATGACCAGCTGAAACAGAAACCATGGGATCCTACTTGTGTCTCTATGTGGCAGCATGTAAAATTTTCCGCCCTTAGTCTTGGGACTCATCCATGATTAAGCCTATTACAGTGTTGTCAATGGACATAAGGCAACAAAAAAACAAATATCCCCAAATACCCCCCCCCCCTTCTCATCCCTTACTGGTTGGTTCGTTGTCAGTATAGTATGACCAACTGAGGTAGGAGTCTTGATATCTCATGTCTGTCTTTATGTGACCTTAGCCTTGGGACTTATCCGCGATATAGCCAAGTACCTAACGTTAGATTTTGATATATCAAACACCTAGGCATAACAGAATACAAAACCTGTTATTCACTCCCTTCAATCAACATGAGCTTTTAAAAGGTTTCTATCGATGTGAAGAGTTGAGTTGAGTTGTTTTAACATCCAACATCAGCACTATATATGCCACATTATGGACGTACCACAAGACTGGCGTCTGACAATTTTATGTGCTGCCACACACGAGACAGGGCTGGTAACCATGAATCCTGTCTCAGCTGGTCACATTAAACTGGACACCTACCCAACCAGTAGGAAGCGAACCACGGATCTTTACCTCGGAAGTCGATGTTCTACCCCAGGGCCACCGCCCCCCCCTTCCCCCCAAAAAAAAAAAATCAGTATAGTATGACCAACTGAGATAGGACTCCTCATATCTCATGTCTGTCTTTGTGCGACATTAGTCTTGGGACTCATCCGCAATATAGCCAAGTGGCTAACGTTAAATTTTGATAAATAAAACAACTAGGCCTTACAGAATACAAAACATTTTATTCACTCCCTTCAAACAACAGGAACATTTTAAAAGATTTCTATCGACGTAAAGAGTTGAGTTGATTTGTTTTAACGTCCACCATCAGCACTCTATATGCCACATTATGGACGGGCCCCAAGACTGACGTCTGGCGATTGTATGTGCTGCCACACACGAGACAGGGCGGGGATAACATGACTCCTGTCTCAGCGGGTCACATTGAAGCGAAATCGCCAGGGCTCAAACCACGGACCTGCTGCGTCGGAAGGCGATGTTCTTTTGTTACAATCTCCAGATCCTTCGAGAAGAAAGACCGTCTCCGCATCCATGTTCTACACGTTCATGAGAAGCACAGACCGCACAAATGTGTCGTGTGTGGCAAGAGCTTCAGCCAGTCGTCCAGCCTCAACAAGCACATGAGGGTGCGAGCTTTTCTCATTCACACGGGGAGGGGGGGGTGGTGGGAGGAGGGGCGGTGGCCCTGGGTAGAACATCATTATGGCGGATGAGTCCAAAACAACTCAACTCAACTCAACTCTTCACATTGATAGAAATCCTTAAAATGCTCCTGCAGTTTGAAGGGAGTGAATTATAATGTTTTGTATTCTGTAAGGCCTAGTTGTTTGATTTATCAAAATGTAACGTTATCCACTTGATTATATCGCGGATGAGTCCCAAGACTAATGTTGCACAAAGACAGACATGGGTTATGAGGACTGCTGTCTCAGTTGGTCAT
>RQTK01000133.1:608811-613811 GCA_003991915.1 Elysia chlorotica
CAAAAAAAGATACAACAACAACAAAAACAAAAGACAACGAAACTCCAATTTTCCTCTGTTTGACGTAACAGCACTTACTAATTTGACATTTCAACTGTATATTGTTAAATTGCATTAAAATTTAAGATAAAATGTGAAACAAGTTTACAATTTTGTTCTCCCAAATCGATTGCACGTTTAAACGATACTCTTTAGAAAAGAAAAGTTAATAAGAGAGGGAGTGAGAGAGAGAGAGAAGAGCAACAACAACAACAACAACAACAGCAACAACAACAAAAACAACAACAACAACAACAACAACAACAACAAAAACAACAACAAAAAACACCACCACAACCACCAACAACAACAACAACAAAAATCAAATCTTGATTGACAACACAGTATGATGTATACCTCATAAAAGATGGCGTCCCCATCCTGCACCGCTATGAGATTCTGCTCTGCCACTGAGCGTGCGCAGTTCACATATGACATCCAGTTTCCGGCGCTGCCTCTTCCGTCCAGAAAATGGCTCAGCCGACCGTCCTTAAAAACCTGTGCGTTTATTGAAAGTGGAAGCTTATTTTAACAGATACCATCTCAAATATATTGTTATTTTTAAATTGTTGACGCACTCGCAAATGAGCTAATAATTATTTTAAAAAACGAAGGGTAATAGTACTGACTAAAAAAGAAAAAAAAGAAAAAGAAAATCAATGTGGCATACAGATTAAATAGGGGGATAAACTTGGAATAACCTAAAATGTCCCATTTAAAATCGATTATAAGAATAAAAGTAAGAAATTTCAACTTTATAAAACAACAATAACAAAAACAAAAACAAATACCCCTTACCCCTTTTCACACACCAAAACATATTGAAACAAACTTCCTGTACATGTAAAAAAACAAACAACAACTATCTGTTCTTGCCTCCCACATGTAGCCGTTATCGTCAAAGGTTTTCATCTCACTGGGGTTGACAACTTTGCCCTTGAAGGGTCCAAACCGGCGCCCTTTGGGTACTGGCTGTTTGCCGCAGAACACAGCATAGTGGGACACGCCCGCCACAGTCGTGTGGGACAGCAACAGGCCTGGTGTCACAGTTTGGGGAAGGTCGGGGGAAGGGGGGATGTAGGATAAAGATGGGGGTAGGAGATGGAGTAGGTGTGGGTTGGGATAAATAGGGGGAATGCAGGGGATAAGGTGTGGAATCGATGATGTGGGGGTAGTGTTTAGGGTGTGGGTTGGATGATGTGGGGTAGGGAGTAGGGGAGGGGGAGGGGGCGCATCTTAAAAAATATAGGCATGCTTGATAAAGAAAAAACAAGAACACTTGTTTTAAAAATGAATAGTTTTTATTTAAAAAGATCAGAATGAGTAGTGTACTTTTATAACCCAGAACAGAAAATTAAAAGTATAATTCACATAATATAAAAATTGCTCAATGATTCAGATTGCTTAAAAAATTTTGTTTGTTTGTTTACAGGACCAAAGTGAAAGTCAGGGACCCTGATGTTCACTCTTTTGGACCGGTCTAACCTTTAAGTATATCGTTTAAGATTTCAAACAGAAAGTTGGTACAGTACATGGAATAACTATAATTTCACAAACAGTACAGTTATTGCAGTTATTGTTTGGAAAAATGATTCGTGTCAACAATGTAACGGAAACGTCGTAGTTTTATTTTGTAAAACAATTTTTTTTCCGGTTTTGTGTGTGTACGGTTTAGCATTTCCTTACTCTAAGTTCTATGGTTGCTATTGCTTGGCAAGCTTAATAACGCCTAAAGTCACGCTCATGTTCTCCACAAATCTTGGTGGAATAACATTCTCTATTGTAAGATCATGATACAAAACCTTAAATTGTTGACTTAATTTTGAATCGATAATAACCAGAATCAGATTTGACTCTATAGTCATAATACCCTAACGCGCTTAGTAACTTTCCCCTTGACATTACGATTTTACCATCAGCAGATCTTGATGTGATATCAGGCGGATGTTTTTACGAACATTTATTGAAAAATTGTTAAATGAATCGGCGGAGGAAAAAAACGCAGAGAGAGAGTGAGAGAAGAGAGCGAGAGAGAGAGAGAGAAATATAGATGGAGATAGATAGAAAGATAGATAGAAAGATATATATATCTTAGATTGCTGTCTGTATAAAGTGGTCAGATGAGGTAGAAATCCTGGTATCCCCGCTTTGTCTCTGTATGCCATCACGTAAAATTTCCAGAGGTTAACATAAGCATCCATCTTGTAAAGCCTAGCTGATGTCGTTGCCTGTTTAGTAACCAGGAAATTCAACTAAGGGGGGTAACCCGAACTAGGAGTTAACGCACCTGGTGGTAGATCATGCACAGGAGGAACGTTTTTACTAGTTCTCCATTGGTTGACGGTGAGGTTTGAACCCGCGTCTCCCACACAGCCAGGCTCAGGCACGTCTCGAACTGTAAAGATAGGCAACACAAGAGTTATCAACGGTTTAATCAATGGTTCAATTCACAAAGATTAATAATTACACTCATTAAATGATTGTCTGCTTCATGTTGCTCTACCAATCTATTTTGAGTGAAATCGTATGTTCAAAGAAAATGTTTCGAAACAAGTATGCGGATTAATCGGCTGTTCTAGATTCAATTCCAAGCTACTTAGAAATATTTTAAACACTGTCTTCCTTGTTTCATTAGAGATACATCTAATAAGAAATCACACTCGTGAGTCTAATCTTAAGAAATACATCTGGATTTGATTAAATGGTTATGCAGATTCACCGAAACAATTAAAAATCTTTATATATGTAACATTATTTTTCTTCAACCAGGTTGACAAAATAAAATTGTTAAACACGTTGTAACTTCTTGTTGAACACACAGAAGCGTGGATATTCGGAGTTCTAGATCTAGTCCCACTCTAGCCGCTGCTTTAATTTTTTTTTCGCTGCTGGTTGGGTCGGTGTCAGTAAAATGTGACCAACCAAGTTGCAGGCGTCCCTTGCGTGTAGGGCTTCATTTAAATCCAAGAGTCATTTAACTGGGAGAGAGTTTTGCTTTCTTCTGCCAAAGATTTCTGGTTATTGAACAAAGCTAAGAAAAAGACCCTCTCGTCGATAACAAAAATCTACGAGATATCTCTCATGCGTTAACGCAACTCTTTTTCTCACGCTGATAATACTGTATCTGAGCCGTTTTGCAGTGGTATGCCCTTATACATAACCCATGAAAACAAATTTGAGAAAAGGAAAGAAAGATATCATGTCAACAGCACAGGATCCATAGTAGTATAATGTGACCAGCAACGTCCTATATTACATTCCACTCTGAGATTTCGTCGCCCTATAGGATCTCTTGAAACCTAGGCTTTAAACATGTACATAGATTTTCTTTATCTGACCAAAAGTTACTTATTCGCACTCCAGATCCAGATTCGTACCTCTAAAATTGAAGAATCTTGTTTTCAACCCAGAGAAGGCGTAGGTGTGGGTCTTGCCAGTACTAGAGCAGGCTGAGGTCAACCAGCCCGTGTTGCCATAGAGACAGAGGTCAAGGTCGGCTAGGGTAAAGAAGGTGGTCTGAGGCGGAAAGGGAAGTGGATGCGTGGGAGTAAATGGGGACGCCAGGGGTGTACCTGGGGGAGGCGGGGCTGGAGGGGGGAACAGAAACGGGCCACCATTGGCGCTGCTCACGTCCACCGGATGTCGTGGAAAAAGGAAAGGAAACCGGAAGTGAGGCAGGAACGGCGGTCCGGCTGTAGCGGTGACACTGGCCAGGTGAGAGAAGAGTTCCTTCGGTCCCAGGGTGGTGCCTTCACAGGGAAAACCCAGCCCTCTGTGTGGACGAGAAAACAATGTCAGCAATTGCACAATCCTCGATTTATCAGTCGTCGTTCAAATTTCTTCATCACATGCTTAAACATAATTATGACCTTCCTTCTCTCTCTCTCTCTCTCTCTCTCTCTCTCTCTCTATCTCTCCCTCTCTCCAATCCCCTTCTCATCTTCCTCCTCTTCCTCCTCCTCCTCCTCTTCCTCATCATCATCATCATCATCATCATCATCATCATCATCAACACGTATGAATATTACCATGGATATGGGATCAGATGGGATGTATGTTTGGACAAGTCCACAATTCACGTAGGTTTTAGGCCAATCTTCGGTAAATAGGTCATTTTACCCATAGTAGCATATTAAGATTTAAAAATATGAAAAATAAAATAAAAACAAATAAAAACTAAGACAGGCGTAAAGATAAAATTTCGAAGTTTCTTTTAAAAGTCCATTCTATCTATCTATCTATATCTATCTATCTACCTGTCTATCTATCTATCTATCTATCTATCAATCTATCCACCCTCTCCCCCTAATTTCTCTTCCAGTACATCCTTTTACGCTTCTTCCGCCCCTGACTTTATTGCCCCATATCCAGTTAAGTTTCCGAGGTTATTCCGTTACATCGGAAACATCTATAGGTGATTTATAAAAGATTCACCGTGCTCCATAAACGCTTAAATAACATAACGGTTTACCACTTAGGCTATAACCCGGTTACGCCGGCGATGTTGAGACGTGAGGGGAGATAATTGCCCGCTGATCAGCAGGTATCGAATGGCAGATCGGCTACCTGGCCTGGGTTTGATGTGTGCCAGTAAATGGGATATTAATGTGGCTCACGAACTGTGGAACTGTCCAAGCTAGCCTGTCAGGAATTGGGTCGGTGCCAAGGCTGCTCAGAGATAGACTTCATGCATTTTATTATTTGAGTTCTGTGAGTTTTTCAGTTCCACTGGCAGATACACTGTCAGGCGTAAGTTTTGGGGCCCGTCTACAATATAGCCTAAATAGTGCTTTGTTAGACGTTAAGCCACATGCTCAACTCAACCCACAGTCCATCAGATAAGCCGTCCTTATCCTTAAAATCAAACAAAGCAATTATGAACACATACAACCAATAGTTAGACCAGGGGATCACGTAATTTTTTTAGCCATCTATTCATGGACTACCGGAATATTTAAGTG
>RQTK01000133.1:620266-665985 GCA_003991915.1 Elysia chlorotica
CAACAACAACAACAACAACAACAACAACAACAACAACAACAACAACAACAACAACAACAACAACAACAACAACAATAATTACAAATCAATCCCCCCTCCAACAAAGAAACAAAAAATATCGAAACAAAAAACAAAAACAAAAAATACCACTAACAGCACCAAAAACAACAACAGTAGCAGCAATAACAACAACAACAACAACAACAACAACAACAACAACAACAACAACAACAACAACAACAACAACATCGCTCAAACAAGTAAAACAAAATCTAAATTATAAGAAAGAAGCAATCAAGCGACGGTGAAACAAAGAAAACTAAGCAAAAAGGAAAGAAAAGCAAAACATCTTGAGGTCTTACAGAATTCGTTCGTGTAGCTAAGAATTGGCCCGCCATAAGCGTATAGTATCAATAATGTTTTGGGTTTTCGATATATAAGCAATATACCTTTGATTCGCCCTGATCGCCATTCTCTTCTCCCAGAGTTGGATTAACGTCCAACGTCAGCGGTATATAGGCTAAATTGTGGACGGGCCCCAATACTAATGTCAAGCACTGCGTCAAACAGTGCCATAGATTGGCAAGCAGGAGGTCCGCAGTTCGAATCTCAGACGGTGTTCTCCTGTCTCTCTATAAGATTCTTTGGGGATATTGAGTTAATCAAAGATTACCTTTTGCCAATAAATGAATTATCTTTTTCCTTAACCAATAAAAATCTCAAGTACTTTTGATATGAGAAATACTATTTTGTAATTGACGATTGATTATAACACACACACAATCAAGCTTAAAATAAAAAAGCACAGCAACAAAAGCAACAAAAACAACAGCAACAGCAGCAACAGCAACAAAAGCACCAAAACAACAAACAACAACAACAACAACAACAACAAACAACAAAACACCACAACAACAACAACAACAACAACGACAACAACAACAACAACAACAACAACAGCAGCACAACAAAAACAACATTAACAAGAACAAGAAGAAGAAGAATAAGAAAAACAAGAACAAGAACAACAACAACAACAACAACAACAACACCCACAACAGCTAGATACCTTCTCATTCCCAGGAGATGGTGCCCTGTGGCTGTCAAAGGATTCAGGAGTCCAATGTGTTGAGGTGATTTGTGCTGAACTTGCTGATGTTGTTGCTGCTGTTGCTGCTGTAACTGTTGAGCATGAGATGGTGTTGGGGGTGCCGTTGCCCCGGAAAGATGCAAAGCTTGAGGTGGACAGAGTCTAGGATACATGGGGCTATTTGTTTTATCACTTCTCGTTAGAGGACTGTTACTTCAAGAGGATTGTGGTGACTTCTTGTTTAATAGGATCACGGCGATGCATCCACTTGTGCGGGAACACAAGTTAGAAAAAATGTTGGGTTAGGAATTAACGATGAGAACACACATATATCGAGAACTGAATGTACATAGCAACACAGGATATGAGATGTCATTTTATGCGTGATTTACAATGCAGACTATTGCAAAATTAGTGTGGAAACGTGATTAGACGTTGTTTTCCAATTCATGATACCAACTATATATATCAAATAATTGTTGTACTTCCTAAAATCTATTAAAATGGTAAAATTCATATTAAAAAATGAAACAAAAACAATAACATGAAAAAGAAAAACAAACGAAAACCCAACAGAATCTTTTCAGTTGATAACCTTTTTGACACGATAATGTGAATATTTTTATGTAGCCCTACATTCCACATGTTTACTGAGTGTTTGAAAAAAAAAAGTCAAGTAGAGAAGACTGTGACCTGCAAATCTGCTAGAAGAAATCAAGCTTTGCTATAAACCAATGCCAACATTAGTATTATTATAATTAAAAAAAAAAGCTTTTGAGCTTCAAAGTAAAAATAGCATCAGAAAATGTTGAGAAATAGCTAAAATTGACCCCTTAAGACGTATAGCTGTCAATGAGTACATTCAGTTCTCATTGATGATTAAGCTAGAATTTTTTTTCTTATAAACATTTTAATAAAAAAAAACAACAACCTGAAAGTTGACGACAAAACCCTGCGGATTTGAACACTATTAAGAGATAGGCTGATGCGATTTTAAAGTGATTTAAAATTATTTTTCAAAATCATACTTGTGTGATAGGCACATTCACCTAGCGACAGATACGTCACAGAGGTACCGGTGATTAAGTATAGCCTTAGAAAACATTCACACCCTGTTTCACTATGCTAGTCTATTGAATGGTAAAGAAAACTTCGCTGTCATTTAGTCTCCCACGCGCCTGTGTGAACAATGGACTCTCTGATTCTTGACCTTTTTATCATCCCTATCGCTCTCAGGCAAGGTATGTATAGGGCAACCTGTCAAACCGCTGGCTCCGCCCATAATTATGTTAATTAAGTGTCGACAAGACCACCCGCTCTGGACAGTGGACAGGAGCCGTTAGAGAGAAGGGGGAGAAGGGGAGAGAACCTCGCTTTATCTGCGACTGGATAGGCGACCGAGGAGCGGTGACAACTTTAATGCCGCGCGCGACACAGAAGGGGACGCTACTCTAGTCTCTGTTCCCGACCAATTCGAGTGATGTCCCTGTCTCCGAGGACGCTGGCCGAGTCCAGTCCTTGTCGGCGCTACTGCTCTCCCTTGTTTTACCCCGAGGGCCGTGTTGTGTGATGTCCGTAGATAAAACATCGTAGCACCGACGGTCCAGATCTAAGAGATTGAGTAGGCAGCGATTGGTGGAGGCAGGCACTGCTGAAGTGAGCACTGGCGTGATTATTAAAATTAATCATGGTGAGTAGTATGGTCATAGATAGAGAGGAGTGTGGCGAGAAGAAAGAGAGAGTGAGAGAGCATCTGGGTGGGGAGACAAATAGAGAGAGAGAGAAAGAGAAAGAGAGAGAGAGAGAGAGGGGAGGGGGTAGAGAGAGAGAGAGAGAGAGAGAGAGAGAGAGAGAGAGAGAGAGAGAAATGAAATAATTTTATTGGATTTTTAGACCAATGTCCCCTATATCAAAATGAATAAACATACAATAATTTTTTATATAATAACATAAATTTCCGCTTTTCTTAAATAGACAAAGGCCCATGCCTTCCTTTAAATATTTGGTCTAAATAACATACAACAGCATTAAGTATACATTCATCAGATGAGTTTAATATATTGTGAAACATTTGTACGGACTGTCTTTCTTTCAGAATTGGGTTTAACATTTTTACTCTCAGATCCTTATGAATACTGCATTAAAAATGACATGATATTCGTCTTCTTTAACATTGCAAAAAATGCACAAATTGTCACTAACAACACGTGTTGTTTTTTAAAGGTAGGCTTTTGTTGCATATATTCTTCGTTTTCTGTGAGAGAGTAGCGTTAAAACATAGAGAGCCGCGAAGGGGTGAGGGTGCAAATCTAGACAGACATACCGAGATAGTGGGATGAGGTAGGGGCTAAGCGTACATAACTGGGATGATATGACCTCTCAGGGTAGGGGTCAAGAGCGAACGGTTTCAGGTCTATGTAGACAGAATGACAAACAGATTAAAAAAAAAGAGTAAGAGAGGTAGATAGATATTGCATTTACGGCACATTAGCACAGTGAAGACTATAATTTTATTATAAAAGACATAGATATATAGATAAGAGATAGACAGAGATAGAGGGGTGGGATATCTAAAGAGCGGAAGACACAGGCGCATATTTAGATAATAGCGGGATAAGGAGAAGGGTAGGGTACAGTGCTGGTGGGGCACCAAACGTGGCCACTACCTGAAGCGATCCCTTCTTTAAATCGCTTTGTAAACTCATGCCTCCTAGGACAATCATAGGGGAATGATCAAGTATAAATTATGCGAAAGAGAGCAATGCTTTTCCCTGTCCCTTCTTCATTCACACATCGGGATCAGGAATAGGTAAAAATGATCAAAATATGGCTGATAGACCCTAGCCTGATTTCTTGTATAGGGGATATCCACATATCCACATATTCCTAAACAAAAAACTGCGGGGAGATCCTATACGGCGACGGATCCCCATGGTGGGATTCTTGGTTGATAACATACATTTACTGACTGATACCTACCAAACCAGTGGCGAAAAAAAGGCCCCTATCGAAGCCACAATCGTCAATTAGAAACTTAGTGGTGGATCATTGACACGCCCCCCCCCCCCCCCTAAAAAAAAAAAAAAAACAAAAAACAAAATACGAATAAAAAATGAAAAAAAAAAAAAAAAAAAAAAAAACAAAAAAAAAAACGAGGCAGAAAAATGACATGCTCTAGTTGTACGTGTCGACTAATCTATTTGGGAAAGGAAGTTGATTTTTTTTTTTTTTTTGCCATTTCGTGAAAGAAAAGGGAGTATAGGACGTATAAAGAGGGACCCAGGCTCTCGTTACCACTTACTCATTTTCTCCGATACTGCTCGATGACAAGTGCATGTAGGCTATGTCAGACAACCAATGACAACTCAATCTATTCCAAAGTGGAAGACCAAGCCTGAGATGAAGAAATGGTATTGCGTAACAGATCAGAAGGAAGGCATGAGAAAGACAGCCGATCGTGGTTACTGGTAAATGGTTCCAGTCTTCTCTACAGAGAGCTTTCGCCCTTAGATTTGGAACCACACGAATACAGAGAAAATATTTCCTCTGAAGATCAGTAGTATTTCTAATGTATGAGTCCAACCCACCAGTACATTTTAACTTAAAAAAAAAAACAACAACGTTAAAAAGTTTTAATTTTTATTTTTCAAAGTTTCTCCGAAATTCCCGTTTAATAAAGAGCAAAGTTTTCAGTATATCAGCATTTTCCGAAACCGGGGGATCGAACCCCTAGTAATAAAAGTCTTCCCAAGTTTTACCCTACATAAGGGTGATTACCCTCTCCGCCTAACAAGGCTGCCCTTGCGTGCAAGAAATGCATCACTTGGATGAATTACTTCCCTTCCGTCGGCTTCTCACCGAATAATAACGGCCCTTGGTCTGATTTAGTTGCCGCATCAAATGGAATTAGATTTCGTTATCTGATGAGTAGGACTAGGCCTAGAAGGGTAGCTCGTGGCAGCACGATAGAGAGAGAGGCGAATAAAGAATTAAGGGAGGCAGATAAAAATAGGCTTAAAGGTTTAAGTGAAAAAAAAAAGAAGAAAAAAATAGACGTAAGGATTATGATTAAAAAAAATGGTATAGAGAGAATGAAAGTGGGAGAGGGAGAAACATACAGTATTGAATAATGGTAACAGTTTTGATAAAAAGAAAGAAAAGGGGACAATAAACCAACCAACCTTTGAGTTAATACAAAAATTAGGAGGCATCAAAAAACAAAAACAACAACAAGAATAACAACAGCACACAAAAAAAAACCCCAAGCAAACATGAACGTGATAAAATAAAGCAGAGGGAAAGACGAGAGGGGCATGCACGAAATGATAAAGACATATATGAATATAATTGTTAAATGATAAAATATAAAGAGGAAAATGTTAAAAAGTATCCAGAGCCAGAAAGAAAGGTACTTTTTGAGAAAAGACAAAAAGAGGGAAAGGTAGAGAATGTTGGAATGATAAAAAACAAGCAAACTAAGTCTTTCACAACCAACGCAATGAACGCTGTATCTCTCTCTCTCTCTCTCTCTCTCTCTCTCTCTCTATCTGTTTAATATCAGTCAAAAACCACCCTTTTCACAAATAAGTAACATTCTTATATAAAAAAGGATCAGAACACAGCAATATTAGGCAGGTACCAACATTCCTTTGTACCAGCTTCCATCATAATAATTGCTACAACATTGCCATACTGAGTGAACGCGCGCGCGTTTTTCTGTATAATGCACATATCTTGCAGTGCACAATTTTGCTACTATGAATCTGTTGCATGTAATATATTTACCCCCCCCCCACTTATTTATTAATGCTATTTGGAATCAATTATATACGTGTATATTCGCCAAAGGCAACTTGCACCTTGAATAATGAAGGCTAAAAATCAACAATAACAACGACAAAACAAACAAACAAAATAAAACAACAACCTATTATTTCGTAAGATCCTTAGGTTTTCGCAGTCCCATTATTTTCTGTTTGCCAGGACTGACGATGTCGACTCTCCATCTGTGTTTACTGGTCTGTCCATCTCCGTTTTGCTTATGTAATCTTCGCCATGGTGTACTCTACCATTGCAAGCTTCCTATTTGTTTTACTAACAAGGATATTACTAATTGTATCCCTCAGTGAAACGAATCTCCACCCTAGTCTAACGGCTCGAGGTTCTCAAGGGAGATAATTCACGATGCCTGGACCCTAGAGCCGGGATACCTGGGTCCAAGTCGGTTGTGGTGCTCACACCGACTCAACAAGCAGGGCAAAATCGCGTGAACCCTATTCTTCACCATCTAGATTGGCTGCTTGTTAAAAAATGATACTGTACAAGTTGTGCATAATTTGGTATACATGCCTCAATCAAATGGCACCTACATATCTCTTTGACTTTCTAAAGATATATATAAAACCATTCTTGTTGTACCAATTAGAAATTATAAATCAACAGGTCCGCGATCTTTTTACTATCTCGGTCCCAAAGTATGGACCAACCTTCACAAAACTATAACACCTTCCAAAGTTCCATGGAAATGTTTAAACGCATGCTAAAGTTCTATCTTTTTGGCGATTAAATGTTGTAAATATCTCTACCGATTCCGTGTGATTTTTGAATGTAATATTGTATTGTCAATATTATAATTATGACTATATTTCTTTTGTAATTGTGACAATAGAAATTGTTAAGGGCATTGAGCATGGCAGTTCATTGAAGTGCGCTATATAAATGCACTACATCATTATTATACATTAACCAGAGAGCGTACTGAAAAATGAAGGGATCGTCGTACTTTGTATAGTCGGAAATGAGTGACCATAATTTTAATTTCCAACTGCATGCGTTATATGTAGAACACTGCCAAGTGGGAGCTTAGTTATACTTAGATTTAAATTTGAAAAAAAAAAAAGTAAATTTTAGTTTAATTTTAGCATAATTATTCTATTTATCTCTTATTTATAGTTATTACCTCATGATTCGAGCGAGAGAATTCCCTTTTTCTCTTTTCTAAAAAATAAAATAGAGGTGAGAAAAAAATGAAAGAGGGAGAAGGAGATAGAGAGAGAAGAGAAAAAGAGTGAGAGAGAAAAAAAAATTAAAATTATAATACATGATTTATGAGTGTCGTTTCTAAGTAACTTATCTTAAGGCGTTTTACCCATTTAAAAATTAATTAAAATCCCTTGTTTAAACAACAACAACAACAACAACAACAACAACAACATCATAACACCAACATCAAAACAACACTAAAAAACATGAAAGTGATTAGCTAAAACAGAGGGAAAGACGAGAGAGGAATGCACGAAGAGATAGGGCAGATATGAATATAATTGTTAAATGATAAAATATAAAGAGGAGAATGTTAAAAAGTATCCAGAGCAATAAATAGGGTAAGCATAATGGAAATATAGGCAGCAGGGATAATTTAAAAAAGGAAAAAAAAACAACAAAAAAAAAAACTAACTTGTGCTGAGGTAGTAGGAATGGCTATGGTGGGTAGGTGGCGATCGTAGGAGCTGCAATAGCCACGGCCATATAGGGAATGGGGGAACAATACTAAATTAGAATACCAATAGGGTAATACCCCCGGTTTTAACTATGCAGCCATACCAGTTGCACCTACTTCTTCAATCTCCTGCCTCACTCACAAAAAAAAAAAATAAAAAAATAAAATGTATAAACCTAACCTTACCCGTCCCCCTAGCGTAGAAGGGAAGGTTTGTCTTATCTGTCTCAACCTATCCCCCATTTCCACTATAGAACCTCAAAAATTAGTGATCCCCATACATAAGAGGACCAGTCTCGTACTAGTCGTAGTAATAGAATGAACAAGCATAGGATCTATCATGTCTTGCCTTCCTCTTGATCTTTTGTCTTCTGTCAACGCCGCCTGTCGCCGTATAGGATCCCCCAGGGGAACCTAGGAGACGTTAAACCCGGAGAGAGGGAGAGAATTCTCTCCCTCCCTCTATAAACAGTATCCAGAGCCAGAAAGAGAGGTACTTTTTGAGAAAAGACAGAAAGAGGGAGAGGTAGAGAATGTTGGGGTGATAAAAAACAAACTAGCTCAATCTTCATAGCTGTGTAATAGCAGGCAGAAACCACCCTTTTCACCAAGTAGCATACTTATATAAAAAAAGAAACACAGCACTGTCAGGCAGGTACAAACATTCCTGTGTACCAGCTTCCAGCATAATAATCGCTAGAGCATTGCCATACTTAGTGAACGTGTGTGTGTGTGTATGTGTGTGTGTGTGAATGTGTGTGTGCGTTTTTCTGTATAATTAATATGTCTTGCAGTGCACAATTTCGCAACTATGAAACTGGTGCATGTAATATAATTATTTACTTTTTCCCCGTATTTATTAATGTTGGAACCAACTATATACGTGTATATTCGCCAAAGATAGTTGCCCAATGGAATAATAAAGACTAAAGAAACAACAATAACTACAACAAAACAAACACAAAACAAAGAAACAAAACAAAACAACAACCTTTCATTGTCAAATATGAGTAGTTCTTAAAGGAACTTTCTCCTCCATTCCCCCTGTCCCCATTGATTTAGCGCTGCAAGGTACATAGTCATGCAATACTAGAGAGTATTCCGAGTCACGAGCTTTAGATAGTTCTCGGCAGTCAGGTTAAAAATAGGCTTTACCTTCAGTGACATTTTGAAACATGGAAGCCTTCAGAGCGTTTGAACCATCCACCTATATATGCATCATCATTAAATATCCTTGCGCTAAAAAAGAGCGTAATTTATGTCAATAAACCACTACACTCACAAAACATAATAATGGCCGTTACAGAACAATTACGGTATAAAAAAGCAAATTGCAGAAAAATCAACTTTTATTAATGATTACATTTAAAAACAATCATGAAGAAGCAGATAAATGATTGATAATTCATGGTAATAAAAAACCATACATACAATAAAAATAACAATTTGGTTCTCGAATATTGTACTTTGTGAAACTCAGTTAAAATATAAAGTATGAATACCAAAGTAACAACAGTAGCCAGTGCAGCTGATTGCTTTCCGATATATTTAAAAAAAAAATCGAAAAAAAAGAAAAAGGTGAGCAAGGTGAATATTACATACACATTCAATAAAATCAGATCTCTTCGGAATATTTAGGGTGCCAGGAGCAAAACTAGATATGTGAAATTTGATAATTAAATCAATCTAAATCAAATTATGAAAAACAGACAAACCAAAATTCTACATACAACATAGCATCTTAAAAAAGAAATACTATAAGTACTTTTTCAGTAATTGCAAGAGGGAGTGTAAATCAAATGAATTGACCCCTTCTTTTCCCATAGACCTTGTAATGAAAATGAAGCTTTACGATATAGAGATTAGCCGGAGTTAGTATTAGACATAAGCAGCTCTTAGAAAAGTAATTAAATCTTATCTCTTAGGACTTCCATTATCTACTGTATTAAAATGTTTCTGAATTTTCTATTGGCCTGTGTTGATACATAAAAAACAACAACAAAACAACAACAACAGTTAAATGATTAAAAAATTTACAGATCATTTCATCAAAGCCATAAAAATTAAAATGAATTCTACTTACAGCACCTCTTAAGATTAACAATTACTTATGATTTGACTAACAGTAACACAAATTTTCACTATTACTATTTTTTGTTACTATTCATTTACAAATAAACAACCTTCTTTTGATGACTGATGATAAAAAAAAACACACTGACATAAAAATGTTGGGGACATCATGACGACTCCTGCAATTTTTTTTACATTCTAACTACTTGGGGAAAGAAAGATATGCAATAAAGAATACACTCTTTGTTACTAAAGTATATATAATAGAAAAATGCAGATCTATACAAAAAAAAAAAAGAATAAAATAAAAATTGCATGTTTAAATACAAATACACCGAAATATTCATATGAGATAGCGAAAATCAGAGACATTCAAAATTCATGGGCAAGGAATGTGGAATAGTATATGTATATTTATATTATCATTTACATTGTTTTTAAACCTGGTGCAAAACAATCGAAAAACAATGTCATGAGTTTTCAGTTATGTCGTACAAGTTGCAACAGAAACTAATAATTATTGAAGTTAGTAATCATGACATAAAAAATACCTCCACTACGGTACAATGAAAGATTCAGTGTTATATTTCCACGCTTTTCCTCAAATAATTTAGACAGTGTGGTGATATTCATTCTCCAAAACAGTAAGCATTTGCTGCTTTGCTTTGATGCTTATCTGTTACAAAGTAATAATGAAAGCACATGGGTAAACATCAAACAAAATTAACTCCTGGTTATGGTTAAAAAAAAAGCAATATCTTTCCCCCCAAAATCCTTCATGAAATGGGGGCACCTATTTCAGATTTGAACGCCGGAGCTCCGGCTTGACAATCAAGCGCACCAATTGACTGAGCCACTCTTGCACGCTCTATTTTGTGGTCTGCATTCAACCAAAATACCTGTGTCTAAAACTCCTTTGGTCATAGGGGTAATGTTTGTAAGCTGGCTTTACCCTATTACAATATTTATATACATTTCATTGTTTATCTAACCAACCCATTTTCCCCACCCAAAAGCTTAAAAAGATTGATTTGCTAAGGACTCCTATGATAAAGGGACACAAGATGGATCAATGAGTGCCAGGCTTCTCATCTTTCCCAGATGAGGCCGCATAGTTCCCTCCTGCTTGACCGGTATCAGTACAATGTGAGGAACCAAATCCTAGGTAGCCTAACCCAACCTGGCGTCCCGTCGCTATATACGATTGTTTGAACATAAGGGATGACTGATGTCAAACTAAGTTAGTGATCCTCTTTCTCTGATCGAGATTCGCTAAGAACAGGATCAGCCACTGCTCTGATAATTGCAGCTGAAAGTGATAAAAGTGCAATTATAACCAGAATTAATCATGTTACAATGACCAAAATACTTGGCATTGCTCGCTATTGAGCCTTTGTAACGTCAGTTGCACTAGTTAAATCTAGATCCATAGGCAACAATAAAAGCTAGAAGTAGAAAACCTGGGTATGCAGTAAAATTCTTATTTTTTAAGCGATAGCAATGTCCTCAAGGTTTCAGAGCAGTTACTACTGAAGAAAATCTATTAAAAAATTAAAAGAAAGATAGATATGTAGATGGGTAGATAGATAAATAGAGAGAGAGAGGTGCAGATAGAGAAATAGAGATAGATAGATAGATAGATAGATAGATAGATAGATAGAGAGGTGTAGATAGAGAAATAGAGATAGATATATATACATAGATAGATAGATAGATAGATAGATAGATAGAGAGAACGAAAGAAAGAGAGATCCTATACCTTCAACAGTCACATAAATTTGTCCTCTAAGCTAAAGTAGTTATTTTAAAAACAGTTTCATAAATCAAATGCAAAAAGCAATCAATCAATCAAAATAATCAAACAATAAGGGGAATGAAAGGAGCAGAGGGTTAGAAAATTCAAGTTGAAGAAAACAAAAAAACAAAAAAAAATTTAAATTGTCAAACATAAAGAAGTGTTAAGAGTTTAGATAAAGTCAAACTATATTTACAAAGAAGAAAATTTTCAAGTACAAACCACCAAGAAAAGTATTGAAAGTCAGAGAGTAGAAACAGCAGATCTCTATTTCATTATAAAGGAACATAGGTTTCAGATCAATAGTTTTCTCATACCTATTTACATGATATCAGCTGTGAAAAAAAGATTCACACACACAATAAAAGAATAAAAACGTTCTTTTTAATGTGTATGGTTGAATTTGAAAGCATTCAGAGGCAAAAAGAGATTAAAAAGATTGCAAACCATACATTGCCAGGTGTTAAAACTTTATAAATATTCACATTAAATGGATCACAATGTTGAGATGTGAAAAAAAAGTCTATGGTGACGCAAATTTTGCAAATATTCACCACAAAATAATAATCGCAAGCACGCTCTCCTCATACTAAAATTCAGGTTTGCCACTATGGGTGTAAAAATCTGACAGTTGCAGTCTTGCGTAAAGCCCATAGAGTTGTGGTCCTTCAGGTATCATCATCATGATTGGAATGTTATGAGTGGTATTGATATGAACTTATATGAAATATAAAACGTTCATGTTTTCTTTTAATTTATATCCTTTTTTTTGAATATTTGTCAAAGGATCTACTACTACTGACATTGCCTCTACAAACTAATAATACTAACTGCTAATTAGCATTGCCATTCCCACTACTTTGCTACATTTACTACTGCTTCTATTTTCTTACCACTGCAATGATCACAACCACAAATGTGCCTGTTTTTATTTTAATACTAAATCTGATCTAACTGCTATTGCTATTTCTATCAATATTTTCACATCCATTTCTGTGATAAATTTTGAATTCAATTGTACACATCCTTTTGCGTTATTGCTGGAGCATCAGTTGAGGTAAACAGGAATTATGCATTAATATTACCTTGATGGCAAGAAACTGTAGGCAAACCCAAGACAACAGCCCATCTTCTGTCACTCTAAACTCTGCTTTCTTCCAAAAACTGTATTAACTATATTGCTCTTAAAGCGAAAATTAATCAAAGTGATTTCTGAAAATTATAAAGTAAATGGATATATACTGAGATATTTAGAAAATTTGGAATAAAATGAAAAACAATAATCAACTATCTTATACCATTACAGCAATCACATGTTTGTCATGCCACTAATTCTCTTTTTTTCAGCCCTGTAAACATCAATATGACCAAATAAAATTCTTTGGAGCAAAAAAAAAAAAAAAAAGAAGAGACGCATTTTTTCTATACCTTATACAATTTTCTGATATTACATTTCAACTTGGCACTGACATCTCCCTACTGCTAGAGACCCATCACATGTTCATGTCGTCCATGTCCCCCAGCAGAGCATCCGTGCTGTCATCCTGCATGTTCAGCGCGGTATCCAAACGGTTCCTCTGCGTCCCTCTCTTCCGAAGATAGATCATCCCCCAAACTGTTACGGCTGAGAGCACAAAAGCTCCCAGAACACACCCAAGGATTATAGGCACTGGAAGAAAGAAGAGAAAAAATTGGATGGACAATACTTCTTTTCACTCATGCTCTGTTTTTAATGATAAAAGCAATAAAAGTTATTAAAAAATGTTGATAAATATCTCTACGCTTTTGTGTTGTCACGACTGCTCTCATGTTTACGTTTTCACTAAGATACTATTCAAACAAACATGATGGTTTTATTTTACATACATAAGGTCTACATGTTTAGGTAAATAACTTTTACTCCAGTCACTTATTACAAAACGAGTGAGTTTATTGTTTGTTCTCAATGGTGCAACTCATGTATGAGCATCGGGAACAATAAAAGAAAATTAACAGTCTTACTCATTATAATATCTCCACATTTTAAGGTAATGATTAAACTCAGATTAACAGTAAAATTCAGAGACTCTTGTTTAATTTTTTTCTCTCTCTCTCTAAAAAAAAAATACTTGCTGCAAACGTACTTTACTATAACTAATTGTTTGGAAAATACACAAGAACATCATCTAACCAGCTGCCATCCTTCAAAAGTTCATTCACATGGTAAAAAAATTGAAGTAAAAACAAAAGGCCAAGAAGAAAAGAGAAATCAAGGACTAATACAAGAGAACACCAAAAACGACTAGGATATTAAATATTTAGGGAGGTGATATTAAAAGTGCTCTAACTACTCTTTCGTTAAAATTTAGAGGTACCAAATTAGAAGGTTCTATATGAATGGAAGAATCATAAAAAAAAACATTCTTTTTTCCCCCCTTTAAAATTTAGGTTTAGTGTTTCCAGTGGTAACACCAGGGCCTGTATGCAACTCTCACAATTATTTTTCAACGTCACTACGCTAAGTAAAAATTGTAACTGCTATGCCTAAGTTGATGGTATGCAACTGTTTTTACAACGCTCGTGTAGCTAAGTTAAGCTAGGCTAAGCTAACAGACATTTCTGCTGGTCCAGTGTGACCTTTAGACACCCCCTCCCCCCAAACACTACACACACACACACACACACACACACTTTCCTGCTGTGGAGCTATATTAGATGTAGGCTTTTAGATCATGGAATTTCATAAATTTTGCTTAAATTTACTTTGTAGTAGCTGAACTAAGGTATATATTCTAGTTTCTCATTAATAAAATCACTAGATTGAAGAAGATCTCTAACTGATAAAATATGAAAACGTCAGCCGTCATTTCTAGGGCATGCTATGAGAGGAAAAAAACTTGGTAACACATCGTCATGACAGGAATGCTTGGAGAGAAAAGGAGCAGAGGGAAACAGAGAGAAAAGCTACTAGACAGTCTAGTTTTGTGGATGAATATGGCGGACGTGATGGGGGCACTAAAGGCAACAAGGGATTGAGCGGTGTGGAAGGACATGATCGCTAACGCTATGAAGCACGGCAAATCATAATGATATATATACAAAATCTAAAAAAGTTCCAGATTTTTTATTATAATAAAAGCCTACATTAGTGCCACCAGAAGGAAAAATCTCCATGTGAATATTAGTATTTTATGTATCTAGTGCTGAAAATTATTTTTGGTATGCACCACAACCACTCCCTCTCATACAAACACACACACACTCACATTTGACTTTAACGAATGAGCTGACTCCACCCTGAGCAGTGGAAGTGCCATTCACTCCAGACTTCGGTGCCTGGGTCGTCACAACAGGTGGCTTAGGGCCTGGTGGGGCTCCTGATGACAGAAAGACAGATGTCATCAAAACATTTTGTTTATGATGAGGAGTAACTTCTTGAAAATTCCAATATAATTGATAGTTTTTACAAGTTGCAGAAACATCTACAAAATCATTTAAAAAATTGATCTACAGGCCTATATTTTAGAAACAATGCATTGAGCAGAATCAGGGCGACCTTTCTGAAAAATGATTTTAGAGAAGGAGTTAGTTTGTTGGGACTGGCTTGTTTCGAACTGAAAAGTACTACACCTTTGTTTTCTTTTTTTTTTTCCTTTTCATTTCGGATGGCTTGAACTTAACAATGTAGTCATATGGGCATCATAGACTTCTCAATAAGAAATCGCAAACTTTGTCAAGGAGCCACCTCTTCTCCTGTTCATAAGACATGGTCAAACCTAAAATAGGCTTCAAGATAAATAGCTGACCAGTGCCGGGCCCTGGATGAAGCGGCGCCACACACACGTGGTGGACAGAGCTGTACGTCAAACCCTTCCTGCACTGGCAGATTCTCGTGGGGAGAGGAGCACACACTTCATTGTCACCGCAGTCGTCTTCCTCAACACACGCTTCCCCATAGCGACTGTTTGTCAAGCAAACATCTCCTTTAGGACTCAGGGTGTACTCTGTGTGACAAACAAATGTAATTTTACTCGATGGGTTATGCAGACAAACAAATTTTACTCGATGGGTTATGCAGACAAACAAATTTTACTCGATGGGTTATGCAATAGTCTTTTTACTTTGTTGTTTTTTTAAGCATTCCAGTTACGCAGCTGTCAAAAACTTAAAAACTATATACTCAATATAATTACAACAGTGATACAACAATCAATAAAGCATGAAATTATACACTATACTCGAACTTGTTCGAGAACAGGTAAATCATGATGACTATTAGAAACTGCAGTTCTTCACGTTCATCAAATAATAGTATATTTTATTCTGTTTTGTTCCTAAAAACTTAAAGTCAGTGTATGGTTATATCACTCCCGCCAGAAGGTCTATGAATGTTAAATCTTTACAAAACAATCTGATTGACTCAATATGTCAAAATTTGTAAATCAAGTTGTAGACAAAAAAAGTAAAAAATATGAGGAAAAAAAAAAAAAAAGAAAATTTCACATGAACTTTTTATGCATTATAATTCCATGCTATCAACTTCACTATATTTTACATACAATGAGAGAAACTAGATATTTAACAACTTAAGCTTTATTCATAAATAGATTATAACCAGACGTTACCTGTCTTGCATACACACTTGGGTTTAGGCAAGTCTAATTGACATGTTTCCCGTGGAACACACAGGCTTTCAGAAAAACTGCAGCTCTTTGACAGCGTAGCTTTGGTTAAAATGAAAAAGAATTTTAACAGGAGTCTTTCAGAGAATATACGTAATATATGAGTTAATAATAAATGTTGGTGTTTAAGTGCTTTTGAAGGCCCTATACATCATTCATGCTAGAAAAGAGCTGTGATATGAGAACAACAGCTATTTATTAGAAGAAGTAAAAATTAAAATCCAAGTTGAATATGATTAACACAATATTTTCCTAGTTATGCTATCATTAATTTTGTATACACAATTATATTGTATTTTATCGTGCTAGTTTCAAAACCTTAAACGTACATTTTTTTTTTTTGGCAACACAAACTTTAAAAATAAATTATACTGTATAATTCATTTATTAAAGCTTGCTCAAATAGACCTCTTCCAATAATTTCTTAAAGGAATAAATTTGGTTTTCCATAGCTTACGTTACATGAAATTTAATAGCAAATCCAAGTTACGGCTATATTGACCAGCCCCAACATGTAACCAAATTGCAAAATTAAAATAGTCAACAAAGCACGAAATCAAAATTCAGTACCAGAAGGTGGGATCTGCACCCCGCTAGGCAAAATTGACGAAGGGCTGTACTTCTCAGCGTGACACTCAGCCTTGGTAAACTCCTCCGGTGGCTTGTCCCTGGTATCCTTGACCAGCTTGGAGCAGGTGGTGCCGTGAATCGTCTCTTCGTCAATCAGCGTCCTTTCTAGCCGATTCACAAACATGGAGGTCCCTGCTACGGTGACCAGCTTCACCTTGATAGTCACCTGGTCAGGAATGAAATTATATCAAGAGATATGACTGATCTACAATTTGGGCAAATGTCATTAATTTTTGCTATTTGAGAAAATAAAAACAAAACTGTTTTATTTCCTTTTTTTCTGCTTCAAATTGCATACATGTTTCTAATAAGATAAAGCAAAAATCTATTATTACATGTTTAATCTGAAAGTTTAGTCACATAGATCTCCTTTTCACCTTTCCAATGATATATATTCATGTATCACTTGCTATTTGGCATAATAAATCTCACTTATGCCCCATGATTATATATACATTAAAAATGCTTTTTAAAAGTAGCGGTGGATCCTGACGAAGGTTAGACCCAGTCCCCTGAGAGTGACAGGTTAAAGAGTTTAAACATTTGCTACAAGTGGGATTTCTTCTCTAACCTAGCTTTCCAAGTAGGTTTTACCTTAAGTAGAAATAAGTTTATAAAATGCCAATTTATTTCTATCACGTAGAAATGTAATTGACAACAAAAACACTAAAACTTTATATTTCAAATGGAAAATAGAATAGTAAATATCAGTTATCCTGAATCATGTTCACAATCATTCATTCCTGTGCCGTGGTGAATGGCATGGCAATAATTTCCTTCAGCAGTTCTCTCTATTTCTTCCAAATCTTTTTAAAATTATCTTCTAGCTCTTTCTTTTAACCATACAACCCCATTCCCTTGATAACTCAATAATGCTTTGAAAACTTCAAAAATTCATGAAATTGAGCAACGTATCTCTTTTTACTATCCAAACATAAATTCATGAAGCCTAAATCACAAATGTCAATCAAAACAAATAACTTACAGAAAATTTGAAATTCCCATCTTCTTGCCTTTCAAATTCAAAATACAAGACTGGATGGACGTTCCCTATTTTTCCTGCAGGATAAGAAACCTCTGAAAAAAACCCCAACAATAGGCAATCAATAAGATTGTTTGAAAGATGACATAATTATGTCATCCTAGCTAAGGTACTATAAAATCAATAAGGTTGTTTGAAGATGACATAATTATATCATTCTAGCTAATGTACTATAAACCATCAAAATGGACTTTCACTGCACCTCAAAGTCCAAATTTTGTATAAACTAAAAAAAAAAAAACTTTGCAGGAGTGTAAAACTGTTATGAGCTTCCTTTGATTTGATCAATATTTACTTGTAGCGATTACATTGGTTTATTATTTCTAGGGCAGGAAGAAAATGAATGGATGTGCTATATGCAGCATTTGCAATAAATTTTGATAATCTATATTATTATTAACAACAATAAAAAAGAAAGGCGTCAACATTTACAAAAAACAACCAATATCCTGTGAACCCTGTGTATTTTTTAGTTTGAATAGCACTAACGATTTCACCCTGATAGCTTTCACTTCCAGGAAAATAAAATATTTGCGCAATCTGGTTGATTAGAAGTGACCATGTGAGACCCCATAGTAGAGCCAATGAGAATCAAAAGCTTCCTAACAAACATATTTATTTAGTTAGACAGGAACCAAATAAATTCTACATGCAGTTTTAGGACCCACCTTTAATATCAATGTCAGTATCATGCCGAATCCTCTCAGAGAGTGTGTATTTCTTGGATGGTATTTTCAGGTAGAAGTCCATAGAGGGTGGGTCCAAGCAAGAGTGCAGCTCAGAGCCAAAGCAATAGTCTATCTCAAGTTCAGAGAATAAGTCATGCTGAAAATCGCAAAAGGAATGAGTATCAAAATTAAAATACACTGCAAAGAGCATAAAACAGTTGATACCCCCCATTCCCCCCAAAAACAACAATGAAAAAAAAAAAAAAATTTAAATTAATGCCTTTATCTATGTGTTCTATCATAGATGCTTTATATCCCTATGCGAATAAAACCTTATTTTTTTTCAAGGGTTCGAAATGATTTTTTTTATCTAATGCCATTTACTTTTCACAACAGTTGTGTAGTATGCCTACGATACAATGGACTGGAATTCATGACAAGTGTTTGAGCGAAGACTTTTGGAATTAGCCATATCATATATATATATTATTACATTCCTTGACATCTACTTTCAGCCACAATTAAAAAAACAACAACATAACATTTTGATGATTTTTAAAAAACAAATAAATATCTTTCATACAATCTTCCTATCTAGTCTAAGTATAACATTTTAGGTTTACCAACATTAGTCCAAAGTAAAATTAATTGAACATAAGGTTACCTCATACAAGACAGTTCCTGTGCAATCAACTCGAGTGCAGGATTTAGTACTATTGTTGACACATGTCTGCATTTTTCCAGATCCTGTCATTTCTTCTGCCAGAGTAGCCCAATGCTCACATACACTTTTGTTTGGGTCATTGGTCACGGTTGGAGTACCAGGGGTCAGGAAAACTGCAAATATCACACCTGACACACACAATCAGATGGCAAGTGAGAACATTGAGGGGTAAGGTAAATTTAACATTTAAATCTCTTGTTTAGACTGTTACGAGTGACTGTATTCACTATGTCCATGCTAAAGAAAGAATCGCAAAAGAAAAAGCTCTTTCATTTATACTATGGTCTTTCTTGAACCCAGTTATGATAGTGTTGGATGTTTGAACCCATAATACAGATGACAATGTTTTCGAACGAAGAAGGGAAAATTTATATTTATATATATAAGCCTTCTTTTATTTCACATAATGAAGACTGTTGAACTAAAGAGATCCAATGATTTTTTTATGAAAAAAAAAAGATAAGACAAAATGACATTGCATGAAACAGGCGGGGGAGAAGATGATAGCGATTGGCGTAAGATAGAAAGGTGAACGAAAAAGAGAGAGAGGAAAAAAAAATTGGTAAAGAAGAAAAAAGAAAAACTGAAAGTAAAGAAAATGGGAGACTTTGCTAAAATCAGGTAGAATGATCTAGATCTCAGTGATCAATGCAAACAGGATCTTTATTTTTTGCTAAACCTAAATCTAAAGCCGGTTTAGCAGCATAATTTGTTGGATCACAAAGCATTTATAACCATTTGGCATGCTTTTACTGAACTGCAATCTACTATTTTATTTTTATTAAAAATAATTTTTTTTTATAAACTGAAAATCCATAAATTTACAAAAATTGGGATGGCTAAGATCTAGATCTAGTTCTATAAATCAGGCTGATCCTAACTGCTCTTAGAAACAAATTAGCATTGAAAATAAATGTTAAGGGACAGCAAAAGTTTGGAGATAGATCTATATATATAATTATGTTTACAGTTTAGTAAATAATTCTTTAAAATTAAATTTTGTTTGATAAATAGGTTCACATTGGATTTGAACACTAAATATACACTGCTTGGCTTGGTAGAGCATTTAGTTTTTAATAACCTAGTATTTGGCTACATGCAATTACTTAGTGCGTCTGTGACTTTGTTTCCCCGAGACGACCACCTATCCATGACTGCCACTACATGATATTAGGTTTTAGCCATGTGAAATTTTGATTGATAGGCCTAATTATTATTATTATTATTATTATTATTATTATTATTATTATTATTATTATTATCATTATAATTATTATTACATGTATTATTATCTACATTCTATCAGTATTTGATCTGATCTAGTCTAGATCTAGATTTTAAACTAAGATCAGACAATTTTAACGTCAACCTTTGTATGCATACAAGTTTAGATTCTATAATCATGGCATTGTACTTAGAATTTATGTGAATTAGCTCTACCTGCGACCACTAATTCACATCCTGTAACTGCCATTTTTGTGTTTGTTATGGTTTCAGTTCACTGACCACAGTGACCGGAACTACAATGTTAAGAACAATTACTCTTAAAAAATAAACCCATAAGGGTTATTACCGCTTATTTCCCTGGGGCCACAGAAATTGAAACTACAGTGTGTGTACATGTAGACTTCTGTGCCTAGGACCAACCTAGCCATGAGGAAAAAAAATAATGATACAGTACTAAGTACCTCGAATACATATAAATTATAATTATTGTACATTGTACTAACATACTTTAAAATATATGTAAAATTATGAAAATAAACTGTCTGCATAGAGACAGACTCATTTGCACTCATTTTTTTGGTATTAAGGTCTACAATTTTAGACGATAAAGTAAAATAATATACTCTGAAATTATACGTATGTTGTTCCACTCTCTTCCGTAGCAACAGTTTATACCAAAAAAAGTAAACGTCAGAACGATGTGATTAGTTACTCCTAATTTTTCGAAGCTCGATTAATCCGACATGCGCATGCGTGTAACGTAAACCAGTGTATCCATTGAACATGTTGTGTATTGTTTACATGGCTCTAGATGCTACTGTCATTCAAGACTGTTAGTTTTAGCGTTATTTAAGGCTCATGTACTGCTACAGGTAACTAAGATATTTCAAAGGCCCGCGTTTGATTGACCACAGACTCCAAACAAGGAGACAACCAGAGCGCCAGGTTCTGCGATCAGTTCTAATTTTTTTTTACGTACTGGTGACCACGCACTGATGAAAATAACAAACTGGTTTGCAGCTGTTTACAATGAGATATTAGCCCCTTTTTGTATGGTATGCGGAAACGAAAAAAACCCACAAAAAAACCAACCACCTACAACTATAATGCAGCAGAAACAGCAGCTGCAGCTCCAGCCCCACCATCCTCCTCCTCCTCCTCCCCTCATCATCATCATCATCATCATCATCATCATCATCATCATCATCATCATCATCATCATCATCATCATCATCATCATCATCATCATCATCATCATCATCATCATCATCATCATCATCATCATCAGCATCAACAAAACAACAAAGGCAACAAGAAAAAAAAAATACAACGCACAACAACACCAAAATGACTACAGCACCTCCTCCTTTAAAGTCTAGGATGTTCCCTAGGTTCCACATCAAATTACGTAGCGAAACACAACTCACTGTGTGCATTTATTGTTCCCCTTTGCATGCATTGAAATCTAAAACTTGTTGTTGTACATGTGTATAGGATTTTTCTCCTTTAAGGTGTTACGTTGTGTAGCAATTGCAGCAACAAAAGTTGGGATTGCTCTTGGGTCCTTATAGATTCGGACGGTTGCCAAAATCTGGGGCATTTACAATAATATTGGTCAAATATCATATCGTGCGAGCAATAAACAATATGCTTACATCCATATACTGGCCAGTTAACCTTCACCTTCACCAAACACCACCGCCACAAACAAAACCATTACTATCATCACCAAAATCAACAACCTTTATAAAAAAAAATCTATACTTAGATGAACTGAATCCAACGTGCTGGAATGGGTTGTAAAAAAACGAAACACCAAAATAAACACAAGAAGCCAACTGCTCTTTGCAAAGATTTTGTGTGGGCAGTGGTTGGATCGGTGCCTGTATAATGTGACAGGTTGAGACAGAAGTCCTGATATCATCTCTCTGTCTCTCTATGGCATACCGTAAAATTGCAGGGATTAGTTCTGGGACGCATCCTCGATTTAGCCTAGCTACTAACGATGGACGATAAGAAACCAACAAATCAAACCAGACAAAGCTACCAAGTTTGTGCTATTTGTTATTTCTTTACAGGTGGGTGGAAAACTCTCGCTACGACCCATTTGGTGATGGAACCCATATCCAAGGGGCTGTAAAATTAATAGATAAAATAAACAGAAAAAGCTTAATTTTGTATAGATTACCTTTCTACTACCCTAGGTTAACATCTCCTCGAGTTCTTGAGGAAGATCCCAGACGGCGTTTGTGAAGACTTTGTGCGGACACAAGGAACATGGCCGGTTGCTGCCAACTGGGTTATCTGCCGACATGGTCCCCGGGGAAGAGTGACAAGGGGGTCTGGCACCTGGCGGCTCTGACCTAATTAGTTTCTGTTTGAGCCTTGGCACAGACCGCTCGACTGACTTGGCCTACCAACAATATTGGCAAACATGATCGACCCGCTTCCCGATACTATTCCGGCGTTGCTCTGTTGATACTAAAATATGCTGATCGGGAAGAGGGGGGGGGGGGGGTCCGTTTTGTTGCAATTCTCTTGTCGTGGGCTTTTGTCGGCACTCGTTAATTATGGATCAACTTCTTGTATTAATCATCCTAACTTGAGACTGATGTTTAGTTTTTGTGAATGTATATTATTACAAAGATTTTCTAATTGGAATTCACTGCACATTAACCAGTTTTTCAATTATTATTGAAAATAATTTTAGAAGCTTAAACAAAGAAAAGATCACGAGCAAAGCAAATAAGCACCTATACCTAGACATAAGGAGGGTGCGGTCGCCCTGGGGTAGAATATCGGCTTCCGACGTAGGAGTTCCGTGGTTCGAGCCTTGACGATTTTGACCCCTACTGGTCAGTAAAGTGACCAGCTGAGACAGGAGTCATGGTATCCCTGCCTTGTCTCATGTGTGGCAGCACATAAAATTGTCAGACGCCAGTCTTGGGGCTCGTCCACAATATAGCCTATATAGTGCTGACGTTGGAAGTAAAACCAACATAGACATAATTGTATAACCATATACCGATACACTCCTAAATTCATCGCAGCGAAATGAGACTCCAGCGGAACGTTATGGAGCCATCATGGCGTATAAAAGAACTCATAAGTCTGCCTATACGACTATACGACTATCCGGAAAGAGCTCAGATAAGTACCCCAACACCCCCCCCCCCCTCCCCTCCTCACATAAAGGCAGTTTACTTTGCAACATACAGATATTTTTTTGTCTCTCGTGCCAACTTAAGTGCTCCATGCTTATTCTTTCTTTTTTTTTTGTCCCGCGCCGATCCTTGTCACCAAAGTTTTGAAAGGGGATAATCCTTATCAGACATGTCGCCTGACGCACAGTCGCACACCGCTCAGATCGAACTGTTGGTCTTTGATAAACCGCTTATATTTAGTGTATGAAGCGAGTCGCTTCTAATAATTATGGTTGAGTTGAACATAGCAGGGTATACAGCGTAAGATATTAATTACTTCTTATCGTTTCTCCTTTATTGCAGACATTTATAATAGGTTTCGATAAATTGATGAAGGTCACAGGGAGAAAAAACTTGTTGTCTTTTTCCGCATGTGGTGATTAATTTTTCTGTTAGTGAGCGTTTTTCTTACATATATGTCAATTTTGTTTTGTTTGATTATAGAGTCAAATTTGGTTTGAATACATTGATACAGTTGATAAACACACATAAAAAGAACCTTTTTCGCAAGCGGCTTATTATTTCATTTTATTGTCAATCTGTTCGAGGTTTACGACCCTGCGTAAAGACAATTATTTTGAAATCCGAAATCTTTTGAAAAGTAGATTTAAAACCAGATAATGCTTTTTAGATTTAAAACCAGATAATGCAGGATGAACTGTCGATACTAAATCTGTTCTAGCAAAGTCTGGCCAATCCACAAAATTTCCCAAACTGTAAACTGGTTTTATTGGCTGGTCACATTGGTACGCCCTGCTCAAAATTAATGAGCGTCTTAGATAGCTTATAATCGTCGACAGGTTAAATGTACGAAGACATTAATGCGATTCTAGGACCAAATATCCAATTTTAACTGGAAGTGTGCCACATGTCAATGTGTATTAAGCTGATAGACAAACAAGCATTATACTTAAACACCATTGTGCTAACACCAAAGGTGTTTGCTTATAATACAGCAAATGGACATTCTGTTCAAGGGGGTGAGGTGGTCCAAGGATAGAACGCGTGGATTCTAATCGGAAGATTGCAGGTTCGATTTCGGCTCATATCGTTTCGTTTGGTCGGTGTCAGTACATGTACACATACTTGTATAATTTGACCAACCGAGTTGCGGGAAACATGTTGGGGGATCGCGTCGCTGCACATGATCTCGCGTGAGAATCTAGGAGACGATAAACTACGAGATGTTCAGTCGAAGGTTCGTTGATTTCAGCCATAAAGCGTGCTGGGGACATTTACCGCCGCGTCATTAGAGTTAACAAATTATATATCGTTTCAGTTACTAAAATTATACCTCACTACAGTTAACAAATAATAGCTCGTTACAGTCAACAAATTATATGTCATTGCAGTTAACAAATTAAATCTCATTACATTCAACAAATAATATGTCATTACAGTTAACAATTTACATCTCATTACAGTTATCAACTTATATCTCATTTCAGGTAATATATTACATCCTGAGAGGTCATATGTACGCTTAGATTACACCTCATTACATTTGATAAATTATCTCATTACAGTTAAAAATTATAGTTTAGTGCAATAATATTAACAATCTATATCTCATTACATTTAACAAATAATATGTCACTGCAGTTAACATATTATATGTCATTACAATTAACAAATTATATCTTATTACAGTTAACAATTTATATCTCATTACAGTTAAAATAACATTTCATTAAAATTAACAAATTATATCTCATTACGGTTTACAATTTATATATCATCTGGAATATTTGACAAAGAAGTTTTTATAATTTTAAGAGATATTATATCAATGAAAAACATTAGGACCATTTTGATTAAGGTCATGTTTCTCTCTGATTGTGTGATGGAAAATATCAAAATTTTCTCCCCATTTTTTTACGTTATGCCCTCATGCTACATGCCTAGAGCTACACACAGAAATGTTTTGAATATTATGCCTATAAAAAATTCAGAAAAAGGAACCGTCTTATACCAACACCTCATGTTTTGAGAAAAAAAGGTCAAAAGACACTACAGTCAAAGTTGTTAACGATGGTTGCAAACCTCACATCGACTGCTTAAGTCATTTGTGATAAGTGCCTAACTGTTTTAACCCAATTGAATTTTAAGTGCCTGTATAGAAATAAGGATAACATTAAAGATATCAACTCTACCAGACATAAGTGTAGTAGCAAACCCAGAGAGGAATCCAACAATAACGAACTCAGTATAGAGATCAAGACTAGTAGTAAAGTAAAGGACTAAACTTAATTTTGTGACAAAATATCAAGTGAAAAGTACAGATTGGAAATGGTCAAAACTGAAGCAAAAACTATACTGGAAGTAATTACATGTATAGAGTGTACTCTCCAGGTAGGAAAAGGGTGGGACGTTGGATGGGAGGAAGGAAGAGATATACGAGTCAGAGAGAAAGAAAAGAGAGAACGATACAGTTACAAAAAGCGAGAGAAAGATAAACACAGAGAAAGAGACAGATAGATAGATAGATAGATAGATAGATAGATAGATAGATAGATAGATAGATAGATAGATAGATAGATAGATAGATAGATAGATAGATAGATAGATAGATAGATAGATAGATAGATAGATAGATAGATAGAGAGATATGGCGAAAGACGGGGAAGATATAGATAGATCAAGAGAGAGAGAGAGAGAGAGAGAGAGAGAGAGAGAGAATGTACGCAGACGCCGTATGCTGTACCATTCGCCCTGAGGTCTTCACTCAGGAAAGAGCTACAGCAGATGGAGGACCTAGGGATAATACGGAAGAGCGACTCACCATACGCGTCGCCTGTGGTCGCGGTGAAGAAGAAGGACGGGAGTAATCGCATCTGTATTGATTTCCGTCGCCTCAACAGTATTACAGTCACTGACCCTCAACCAGTTCCTTCGCCAGCCGAATCTTTCCTTGGTATGAGCGAAGACAAGTACTTTTCCAAGCTCGACTTGACCAAGGGTTATCACCAGATACGTGTGAGACCTTCAGATGTCCACAAGACTGCTTTCGTGACAATGGGTCAACACTATGAGTTCCTGCGGATGCCGTTTGGGATGGTTAACTCCGGCATGACCATGACAAGAGCAGTGCGACGACTTCTGGAGGGAATGGACAACGTGGTTGATTACATCGATGATCTGCTGGTGCATACCAAGACGTGGGAGGAACACTTGCAAGTCCTGGAGGAACTCTTCAAGAGGTTGAAAGCAGCCAACTTAGTCGCGAGACCGACAGAGTGTGAACTGGGAGCAACACAGGTCGACTTCCTAGGACACTGCCTTGGACGGGGGACAGTTGGACTTCAGGACTGCAACGTTGAGAAAGTGAAAGACGCCCCCAGACCGACCACCAAGAAAGAGATTAGATCCTTTTTAGGCTTAGTTGGTTATTATCAACCATTCATACCTAACTTTGCTGCTATTGCCGCCCCTCTGTCAGATCTAACTCGTAAAGGTCAGCCTAACAAAATTGTGTGGGGAGAGCCTCAGGAGAGAGCCTACGCAACGTTGAAAAAAGCTGTAATTAGCAAACCCATACTGGTGCTCCCTGACGTTAATAAAGAGTTTGTTCTGAGAACAGATGCATCTGATATAGGGTTAGGCGCCACCTTGTTACAGAACAGGGATGGGCACATTTTTCCTGTCGCTTATGCAAGTAGGAAGCTTCTAGATAGGGAGAAGAAATATTCTGTGATGGAGAGAGAATGTCTCGGAATTGTTTGGGGTATAAAGAAATTTGCTTTGTATCTTTATGGTAAGCAGTTCACGCTTCAGACAGACCACCGACCCCTTGAATTTCTAAAGATTTCTAAATTTGATAACCCTCGTATCATGCGTTGGGTATTGGCTATGCAAAGTTTTGTTTTCAGAGTAGAACACATTAAAGGCAAGGATAATGTGGGAGCTGATTTTCTTAGCAGAGTTCCTGTATAATATTTTGAATACTTATTATTAAATGTAATGTTTAGATTGCATTGTTGGCATTGTTGTGAAGTGGGCAACTTCTGATATGCCTGTACCTATTGTAATGTTTTATTTTCCGAAGTAATACTTTTATTGTTTGAATTGCCAGTATGTAATACTAATCGTAAAGCATGACTGCCGGTACGCCCACTTCAAGTAAAGGTCTCATGATTTATCTACTTTATTGATGATATTTGTATCAAGTGGAAGGCAATATACAATGCTTTGGATGTGAGAATAAATTTTTAGGAAAAATTATTTTAAGTGGGGGGATGTGTAACGCATTGTACTATAAGTTGATCTATTCATTTCCTCACCCTTTTTAGGTGCGTAACTTTTGGGTAGCGGATTGACTAGATGTATGTACATTATCTTGTTTGTTTGCATAACGATTGTATTTCAAGCCTAAGAATTTGATTGTGAGTTTTGCTTACTGAACACAGCCCTTCTCGAAACCTCCGGCTAGTTCTAGAATAGTAATCACCTCGTCACCTCTTGTTTACCTTTGTTCTGATTGGTTGTTAATTGCTAAAGAGATGTACCGAGAATATTCTCTTATGATTTACGTAATTCTTGTTCTGGATGATTCGACGAAATTTTGTATAAATAAGAATCTTAATTAGATTTAGGAAGAGTCAAGAGAGTCAACATTTCAAGAGTCAACATTGTTTTCCAGAGTCTACATTCTAGTAATTGTACTATTGAGCCGTCCTACAAACATTGTAGAGTATAGCCCTTTTGTTGGATTAAACAGTTTGAAATTGTTACTTGCGGACTTCGGATTTATTTTCTACGGACGAGTCGTGTGATTGGCTGTGAATATTTTTAATACCCCTAGACAAACAGAGCCTAACAGATTACCACCATCACCAGCAAATCTGTTACAAACAACAACAACAACAACAACAACAACAAAAAAAAACTCAACAACTTAAGTTAGTAGCAAACCCAGAGAGGAAGCCAATAATGTCGAACTCAGTCTAGAGATCAAGACTAGTAGTAAAGTAAAGGACTTAACTTAATTTTGTGACAAAATATCAAGTGAAAAGTACAGATTGGAAATGGTCAAAACTGAAGCAAAAACTATACTGGAAGTAATTACATGTATAGAGTGTACTCTCCAGGTAGGAAAAGGATGGGAAGTTGGATGGGAGGAAGGAAGAGATATACGAGTCAGAGAGAAAGAAAAGAGAGAACGATACACTTACAAAAATCGAGAGAAAGATAAACACAGAGAGAGATAGATAGATAGATAGATAGATAGATAGATAGATAGATAGATAGATAGATAGATAGATAGATAGATAGATAGATAGATAGATAGATAGATAGATAGATAGATAGATAGATAGAGAGGAAGAGAGAGAGAGAGAGAGAGAGAGAGAGAGAGAGAGAGAGAGAGAGCAGAACGATTATCTAGAGTTTGACATTACAATATTCACCAGAATCTAGCTCATCTCATATTTTATACAAACTTACTCTAACCTTTAGATCGGTTCAGCTTTGTTTGTTATTTTGCCTTTCAAAAAGGCTCTAGAAAATTAAACCTAAAACAAACTCCTTATCTCTTTATTGGCTGAAGTGTCTCAGTCTGAAGTGCTTAAATCACAAAATCAATATTTTCAAATGTGGCAAGTAGATAATGGGCTCAATGAAAATCTCTTAGGCCAGTCAATGAATAGAGTAGGTCTTCTTGATACAATGAGCCTTATCATCTTAAGGACTTGCGTTTATCTACTGACTTTAAACTGAAGGGCCGCAAGGTGAATTCGAAGTTTACAAAGAAGGGAATTAAGATTTAAAATCCATCTCCCTTTTGCTTACGTCCATCTAGTTTTCTAGTTGGTCTCTAATTTTCTCTTTCTCTTTCATTAGCTATCTTTCTGCCTGTCTATTTCTGTTTCCCTTTCCTTTTTACTTTCTCTGCTCTTTGTTGTGATAAAAATATCTACTTAAAATTTAGACATTTCTTTTCGAGTCTTACAGTGTTATACCGATTAATATAATCCCAATTAAAATGAGACTATCTTATTAGATAAGCCTACTAAAACATTCTTATAAAAAAAAACAACAACAAACATAACAAATTATAACCTTAGGACACACTATAATCATAATGAAAAAAAGGAAAATCTACATGACTATAGTGTGACCTTATACCAGAGAGTATCAAATCTATAAGCTCTGGTTATACTGTTAAAATGCCCGACCAAATTCTCTCGAACAACGACTATCTTTTTATTCAGATTAAAAATATATATAAAAAAATTTAAATTATTATAGGCAACTAAATTTATATGATAGTCAAAGCTCCAAAGCGTAAAATCGTACAACTGTTCCTCGCCTGTGTTTAATAGTTTGAAATTCGCTCTTCCAATATAAGCAGCCTACATTAAAAAAAAAAACCAGTTTTCTAAATACATTGTATAAGTTTAAAAATATATTTTGCATGGTTGATATTGATAAAAACCGAAAACGTTCCTTTGTTTAGTAATTTGTGATAAGAACTGCAAAACTCTCACCACCTGAAATGGCTGTCGGTCTTTGAATAAGTCGATGTCTCCTCTTGGTATGCCTTATGTTTTCTAGTCTTAGGTGTCTCAATGGTACGGCTCTCAAAGTTCTAACCAGAAAATACCTGGTTTGAACCTCGATCTAACTACCTTGCTACCTTCAATAAATCGGCGTCAGTATAATGTGACTGGCTGAGACAGAAGCACATAAAATTGTCGGACGTTAGTCTTTGGACCCGTCCACAATCTAGCCTAGTTGCTGACGTTAGATGACAAGAATACACCAAAGAAAACTTAACCTTGAATAAGTTTAGTCTCTGTCGTTGGTATACATTTTTAACCCCCCCCCCCACACACACACACAATCAATCAAATCCACTCACAAAGCAAAGACACTTACAAAAGCCATGTACATACCCGGTCCTCCCCAATAACCTAATTATTATTCTTGGTGGTACTAATGGCCTCCACTTTGTAGCCCAGTACCCCAGGGTCCAGAGTTTTAATAAATCATGGCGCGGGGGGATTCAAAGATTACACGCTTTGTGCGAGAGACTGCAGCGTTAGAGACTTAGCGATCTACAAAGAATCAAAACTGATAGTAATTGATTAGTATCAACCCACAGTGAAACTCTCGCTGATAAGACTATATACACAGTTTCAGGGCTTGTATAACTCAGATTTAACCTACTGACATTTCACTTCAATAATTGAATTTTAAAAGTAAACAGGCTTACTGCTTATTTTCACGCAGACTGCATTACACGAAAGTAGCATAAAAACGTAAATAAAGGGAACTATATGATCACATAATCATTTGAGATGATCTCCATACAATAACAACATCATCAACAACAAAAACAACAGCAACAACAAATTAAAAAAATTCGAAGAGCAAACACACGATACAAAAATCGTTCTGTTCATGCCTATTGTTTTTATATTCTTTTGATAACACTAAAGGAGGCGCGAAAGAAAAATATTGCAATCATGAAATCTCATGGACACAACAGACTTCAAACCTTCTCTCAACACCAGATTTTCAGACAAACCAGAAAAGGATTTAATATGGAATAGTTTTGATTCATGCAGAACGACTGAGCTACATCTCTCATTGAATTTTAGAGCACACTGGCTCTTGATCCTGAGCAGAAGTTGACACATGCAGTAAAATTAATAAAACAGAAAATTGCGAAATACAGTTACATGTATATCACTTCTTGAGCCTATAGCCTATGGCAAGAATCATCATCTCCATGGAGTGTTGTGCTGGTTGCTGTCGGTGCTCATGTTATTCAAATCATTTCACAATAAGGTTGACCACTTTACCTCCACCAGTCCATCTTCCAAACCTGTCTAAATATTTTGTCTCTTGCTCTTTCCGCTCATCTTTCCAGTTGTAATAGCGTGTTTTAAATTGTGAGGGTAAACGGAATACACGTGTATTAAAATATTTCACACATTTAACGCTTTTTTGATAGAGCGACATGGTGGTTTAACCGTAGTTTTTAATCAGAAGGTTTCGAGTTTGATCCCCGATCAGGCCAGCACCTTACTCCCCATGTTGGGGTAATTTATTATTAGTACACGGCTTGGGTATTATTATAATAAAATGAAGGCCAAGTCCTGGATTTTGGAGTTCTATCGCCGTAGAGGATCTTTTTTGGGAACCGAGGAGACGTAAAACTAAGAGCGGAGTTCATTGCCCTCAAAGCGAGATCATTACTATTTTCCGATAACCTCAGCATTTTGTGTTTTGCAGAAGATTACAATGACTTTTTGCCCTTATTTAGGCAGGCAATACAAATATTCCCCAAAAACATAAATAAATAGAAAAACAACAATCTTAGAGGTTGATAAAAAGATTGATGTCAGAACGCTAACGAGGGCGAGGTAGCCCGATCGGTGTGGTTTCTAATTGGGAAGGCCTGGGTTTGATTCCCGATCGCGTCGTCTGTTCTCCTACTTGTTGAGATGGTTGGAACAGAAGTCCTGGTATCCTCAGACTGTTTCTGCATGGCAGGACGCACATTTTTCAGACGTTAGGACGCGTCTAGGAAATATCCTAGGTGCAGTAAGTACAACGTCGCAGTAGCTTACAACTCGTCGTAAGCCTTCTTATTCGCAAATCTTATGACGAGTCATACGCTTACCACAACGTTGTATTTACGTTAAGAAACCAACCAATTAACAGTGGCTGGTAAATACTTAGGGCAAAATGTTGGATCTTATGTAGGTGTACTTGCACACAGGCTTCAAGTTGTTGAGTTGGTTGGTTTAACGTCCAACATCAGCACTATATAGACCATATTGAGAACGGACCCCAAGACTAACGTCTGGCAATTTTATGTGCTGCCACACACGAGACCGATCGGGGATACCATGGCTCCTGTCTCAGCAGATCTAAACTGACACCGACCAAACCAGTAGGGAGCGCAATCGCCAGGGCTCGAACCCGGACCTTTTGCGTCGGAAGCTTATGTTCTACCCAAAGACCACGGCTTCCAGATAACCTGATCATTTTCGCAAGGTCACTTGGCAAGTGAATTTCGCAATGACCTGAATACTCTATGGTCAGTGGGTCAGATTTTACGTCAAAACCCACACGGATACAGCTGCGCGATATTGAATTATTTACCAAAGTTTCCAGATGACGCGATGGAGGTATCACACCTAATCAGATCTGTTCCTATTGTAAGAGTTCGGCCTCAAACTTTGGAATACAGGTCGAGGTCTTGCGCAGTTGGTCTCACGCATGCTGTGAGGCGCGAGGGTCTCTAGGTTGAATACTCATAGTTGACGAAGCGCTCACGTTCAACGCGTTCTGGTTTGCAGGGGGTACCCACAAAGAGAGAAGTCGAACCATCACAGATAAAAAAAGTTAACCTAACACATTCACACTCGTCATTTCTTATTTGGAAATCCCCAGAAGATTGAGGGCATGGGGAATTTGCAAGCTATATTCGCTAAGTCCTGTATTGCCTATATACTCAAACTCATGAGAATAAAAAGAAAGAAATATTATGAAAAAGACAAATTAATGCGGATGACATTAGCGCCTTGTCAAAAAGGCTAAATAAATAAAAATGAAAGTATTGAAAAGAAAAAACCACACCAATTACACCTCGAAACTATAATTATTACTTAAAAAAATGATCTAAATATCTTTTGAAATACCCCAGACCTCTTTAAATCTTGTTCCTTTTCAAACATAGCGGTGATAAAAGTGAATATTCACAGTGATTTATAATTGTGTACGTGCTTTGCCCTAGAATTTTATTGTTTGTTAAAAGAAAGATTGTAAGTTTTGAAGTCCTGAAAAACATACTGTACATAGAAATCAAAGTGCGCTATATTTCTATGAGCAAACGTACAAAGAGTATCGTTAGAGCAGCCTTAAGAACCGATATACCGTACAAAGAGTGAGCAATCATTGGATATCCGCAAAGCAATAATATAGAATTAAAGTTCAGAAGGACCGTGTACAAGTAACGAGATTACCCGCTTTCCATTTATCCCTCCCCACACAGCCACTGCTCACCTAACAAGCGCCGACTCGGACGGTTATATAATAGAATAGCTTACGAAGAAACAGGAGAATATTATATTGATACAATGTACTCACTCCCGCTGTAACCTACTCTTGGATTTCCTCGCGCTGAAGAGTTACATTACAAGGCTTGTTAGCCAAATGACCCGGATCTACATTGCGCTGACCCGGATTCTGGTCCTGCCAAGCTGCTAAATTTACACCATTACGTAATGCGATTGACTTGGTAATGATCTGATGTGTGAGAAATGGGGAGAAATCGTGGTGAAGAAATAACCATACCCAGTACACGCTAGGTGAACACGAACTAAACAATGATACCAATTCTTCCCGAAAAGGCGACATATTCTTTGTGTGAACCTATATCAAGCGATAATTGTAATCCTAAATTAATAGTAACTGTTTATAGTCTCCCAGAATAGAGACTGTAAAAACTAAAGAGCAATCGATGGGTCTTTTCTATGCGAACAACCTCTTCATAGTAAGAAGAATAATGTCAACAAATCCGTTATCCTGTAAAAGAAAGGCATGCACTTAAAGCATACTCCAAAATATGTACGGAATGCAATTGTATGAGCATGCATGTTTACCTTCAATAGTAGTTACTTTTTTAAAGTAACATTAATAGACAAATGGCATTGTAAAATTTCAATTGTTATTCCCATGAAGGCTATTTCCTTCACCATCTATCATATATATCAGAGGGAGAGATTCTGTGTGTGTGTGTATGTTCGAGAGGAAAAAATGAAGAGAGAGAGAGAGACTGACTGTGATAGAGAGAAAGAGAGATACACAGAGACAAAGGCAGAAAGAATGAGATCGAGAGAGAAAGAGAGAGACAGAGAGAGATAGAAAGAGAGAACGAATGAGAGGTATAATTAGGGAGAGAGAAGAAAAAGAGAGAGAATGAGATAGAGAGAGGGGGGATAGAGAGAGAGAAGAGAAATAAAGATAGGAAAAAGCCTTGCGGGGTAACATTCCCTTAAGCAAAAATTTACCAATTTATCATTATTCGGAAGTGGCAAAAGTGACCCTCTTTTGTCTGTCGAGTCATACCTTCAACCAAATTGCCTGCATATCAATCTAATCCAACAAATTGCGTGGGCATAACACTTTCCTTCACACCTGATAAGAGCCCTAGTTTCGAAACACCGCACTATTACCAGACCAACCTTCTATCATGCCAGACCACTTTTTACGGAAGCCTTCGGCGTCACTTGCCAGTAATTTTCCGTATTTGTCCGTAGCTGACGCCACCTAGTTGGATTTCAACAGCCACAGGTCTAGATGTAATCTACCCCGATTGAGCTAAGAACGCTTCATAATGCTCTTATCAGTTTAAAATCATTTATAAAATGAATTGACACGTTTCTGAAAATACTGTACATAGAAATTATTGTGTACACCTGGGTTTGGAACAAAAATATGTCCTATTTAATTATACTAATAATGTTAATACCCCGTGAAATTTTTATGTGCGCTTAAAAAGATGAAAAAACAGAAAACGAAAATTGTACCAGTGTAAAGCCAATCAAACCGGAAGGCTTTTGTCGCTCCAGCGGTACATCCACTTTTGTGGCAAATTTCTTGAACCACGCATAATTATTGATATTCTAACAATATTTAGCATATTACCCTCTATTATATGTAATAAAAATGAAAAAAAAATGATGAATATTACAACACAATAAGTAAATTAAATAGGGTAGCTAGGATATTTCGACATTGTAGACGTATATAATTAATATTCATAAAACACAGAATAGGAATCATTTCTTTGTGGTCTAATTTTGTCCAGTGTGTTTAACCACACGACGTCTTTCGTGCATTGGTTTTGGTCAGTAAATAATTATTTTCTTTCTGAAGGGTTTTTAAAGTCTCCTAAGGTTTCAAGGAGGGCCCCATACAACGGTGAAACCATAGGCAAGCTCGAGTCTTTTGTCAACATTATGGCTCGGAATAGAGAACGCCCCTCCCCCCTCCCACACACACATGCGGCAATATGTCTCCTCCACCTAACAGGCAATGGTCATAGGAAGAGGAAAGAAAGAGAAAAGGTACGGAGTTGACTTGCACTGCATGGCATAATTATACGTATGGTTTGTGACCTTTCAGCAGTGTAGCAATAATTTAGAAGGAGTGGAATACAATGGTTCGGAGTGAGTGAGTCTTATTAGAATGTACGATCTTTTTGCCTTGGCAACATAAAGGAGTCGCATGCAGCAGTACAAATCGAAGTTAGTTACGTCAAATATGGTTTAGCAGCTGTAACCTTTAATTTTTCTTTTTTTTTCCTCTCTATAATATTTTACTTTTCAATTTGACAATAAAATGAAATAGTGATAACGATAAGACATGTTTCAGCATTACGCTTTGTATAGAATTAAGAAGTTTCTCAAATTCCCAATTTGCTATGCAAAAATATTGCAAAGACACATTTTTCTTAAAGTGAAGAGAATCAACAAACCATAACAGTCGCCATGTCATTTATCAATCTGATAGTAATGCCTTCAGAGGATAGTTCCTCTACATCTAAAAAAGACAAAAAAATGTGAACTGCCCAGATCTAGTTTTGACCAGTTGCGATTCGAACCCACGCCGCTCTGCCCGATATCCTGGCTATGGTGAGTACAACAAGCTCACCATCATGTTACCACGCGCGGTATCTGTGCGGCGCATTGCCAACAGGAGGGGCTTTGCGATGGTGGGTCAATAACAAGACGAAGACGGTAGCTAAGAGAATCTGTAATAGTACTCAATCATACCCCTCTTTGTAAATTTATGGATTACATGGATAATATATAAATTTATGGCAAAAACAACACCAAAAAGAAATAGCCCCCCCCCCAAAAAAAAAAACAAAAAAAAAAAAAAAAAAAAAAAAACAAAAAAAAACAAAAAAAAAAACAACAAAAAACAAAAAAAAAACAAAAAAAAAACAAACAAACAAAAAACGCTTTGTCTAAGGTGTCTGATTATCCTATTCATTCCCGTCTTGATGATCGCGAAGTCTGTAAGATTTGCACTGGTCTCCGGCCAAGTCAATAATGAATGGGCCGTTACGGCATCCTCCCGAGGCACGCTCTGCAGCGGAGTCGATTTGACCTAATTTACCCCCTGGGCCGAGCCCTCTCGCGCCGCTCGGACTGTGTGACATCATCGCGGGGTGAAATTAGGTCAGATCTGGTCAGTTTCAGACACAATTAGTAGCTGTTGGCATGGGTGGCAAGTATGGGATGTAAAGTAACCTTTACATGGGGTAGGTAGGTAGGTAGGTAGAGAAAGAGAGGTGAAGAGTGGAAGAGAGATAAATGGATAAGAAATGAAATACAAAAAATAAAGATAGAAAAATAAAAAAAGAAATAGATAGAGAGATTTAGAGAGAGAAAAATAGAGTAGAAAAATAAAGAGACAAAAGATAAAAAAGTTGAGAGAGATCGTGAGAGAGAGAGAGAGAGAGAGAGAGAGAGAGAGAGAGAGAGAGAGAGAGACCGAGAGAGAGAGACCGAGAGATAGTACCAGTGGTTCAATAAAAGAGATAGGTGGTGATAATGTTATGAACCTGAGAGGTCCCAGTTATGTTCGCTTAGATATGAACACATTAAAGAAATAAGATAACAGTCATATTAAATACAAAATTCATGATATTGATTATATTGAGAAGTGAATAAAAATAAGTATATATCAATGTCAATATAAAAATATATGTCTCAGTGAGAGAACGTAGGAGCACGAGAGGAAAAAACAACATGAGAATTCATGTAAAGTAGATTTAAAAATGAAACTCTCTGAAATATTTTTTTTTTCATTTGAGGTTCTAGAAAATGGGAACACGTTAGTAATTTACTAGTAGCAGAGATAATAATTATGTACACACAACGAGAAAACGGATGCAAAGGTAAAACCTCATCTACCTAGTTCCAGAAATCCCAGGTGCTACAACCAGTCCAGGTAAAGCGGTAGAGAGTGAGATAGAGTTACATAACACCCGACACTGATCTAATTATTCTAGTCACTGATCCCAAAAAGGCAAAACAAAAAAAAAAACCAGAGAAGTCAAACACTAATTAGTACGTGGTCAGATTTCCCAGCTTGCTTTGCACGTAGTCAACCTAGATCTAGACCATTTCCTTTTACATCCGCGATTCGATTGAAATAACAAAAAAAAATCGAATTGCTTATCACTATTGTAAAAAAAAGATTATGTCTTACAATTTTTTCCCATTATTTCTCATGAAAAAGTTTATCTTATCTTTTTCTTTCCACTCCTCTCTCGGTCCTTCACTTACTAAACAAAAACGCATCCAAGCGTTGAAAAGTCTCAAGCAAAGGGTTTCATAGAAATAATTATATAGGTCACTAGGGTAGCGGTGAGTATTTGATTGTTAGTACAACGCTGCCCTTATTAGTAAGCTTAGCTCGGTGAGGGCCACACCTATATCTGGCTTACTATCGAGTTAGTCTGTTACAAGACCATACCTGACAACCTGACGCCAAAAGGTAGTTTATGCAGGAACTTTGTCAGGCGTGCTTGGTTCCTTTGTAGGAGGGAAGCTCCTTCCTAATGCGACACCTCTCAGCTTGACAAGGAGACCCTCGTACGTCAACGGATCTCAAAACTAACGTCTGGCAATTTTAAATCCTTCCACAGAGAAGAGAGAGAGAGAGAGAGAGAGAGAGAGAGAGAGAGAGAGAGTGGGGGATACCAGGACTCTAGACCTATCCAGGAATAATATAATGCATTGACTCTGATCCAACCATTTGCTCAGAATCCGGGTACCTCTCAATTGGAAGCACAGCGCTTTACAACTTGCACCAGCTCACACCCCCTCCCTCATATACACACCTTTCCACTTGTTTGGATAGAACGGCACTCCTTGATGTGTGGATGGGTTGGCAGCTGTGCACGACTGGTCGTCCACTGATTGGGCGTAGATCTAGACCTGGCGAAGGTTACAATGCTCAGATCGATCCCGTGTAACTCGAGCCTGCGGCAGAGCAAGCCGGTCGACGACAAGTGCCAATCAAAACCACGACCGCCGTCGCAGTAATTGTCTCCCGATACCAGAACAGTAGCTGCCAATCAAATTTACCAGCAAAGAGTACACCTTATCTTCAAAAACTTTATGGAAATTAAGTATAAATATAAAAATACGAGTTTTTTTTCGTAATGTTAGTCACTTTTTGTTACCTTTAGGAAACTTATGGGGATTTAATCCATTTATGGCAAAAGGAGTTGTACGGCCTGTTTATCTTTATGATGATTCGTTAGCTGTCACCTCCAGCAGTTTTTCCGACTCGCTGTTGTGAAAAGTTAGATGGAGAAAGTGGCAGTCTTGTCAGTGATAACTCTAAACTAATCGTTTCTCTTTGTGCTCGAGCATTCTTTATGATCTATGTGTTTCAGCAAATTGGTATTTCTGACGGTAAACGTAAGGCGGGGAGCGATACAACAAGTTAAAAATCGATACTGACTGGCATATAGTTGGGTATCGAATATGATATCAACACTGAAGACGTCTCTCTCTCCCTCTCTGTTTCTTTGTCTCTCTCACGTTCTCTCTACAGTAATGACATTCAAAACTTTAAAAGCGTATGACTATTATTTTCCCGCGTTCTCTTGAAAATCAATGGGTTAAACGCGTCATTTGATAAATCTGAGAATGAAACGAAGTCCAACGTCAAATAAAACAACAACAACAAAGCAAAATAAATAGATTTATTCACAGTCCTATTCTGTTGCCCTTTGAAAATACCACAACGAAAAATGTTAATGAAAAGTTTCACCATGTTTAGCTGTTTATTTAACAAATCCATCAAATTTAAAATAAGAAATAAAGTATATAGAAGATGCGTCGGTGAACTAAATAAAGACACTAAGTTTGAATTCTTATTGGAGCGTTTTTCTCATAATGTTTTTTAAAAAACCATAATGATAATAACAACAAAACAATACATCTATAACAAAATGCATTCGAGAATGTACTATATTGACATATCCTTTGTTATCAGATTGATAATATGATATCTTAGATTTGAAAGAATATTCAAAGCTACAGAATAAGAGAACATAAACTTGGTTTTTAGTCATTAACCACTTCCTGCATACCCACAATCCATTGTGTCGCGGCACGTATTGTATTATCTGATTTATGGAAACGAAGTTCTTGTGTTTCGCACACAAAAGATTTCTACATCCCGCGAGACCACCAAGTGTCAGGTTTGAGTTGGTTCATTGTTGTCATCATGACAGCTTTAAAAGCAACAGGAAACCATTATGCCAATCGAAGAACTATTATCTGGTCTTTTTCTCGCTCATCACTAGCACCATTCCATCTCAAGTTTTAGAGTTGGAGCGATGCTTGTGTGGTGGACAAAGGCACTTTGGCTTTTAGTCGATGGCGGAAAAAACAAACGAGAAAAACAGGGAAATGATGTGAAAGATAGAAAGACGCAAACAAGAGAGAGAAAGGTATATACATATAGATAATCAGAAAGATAACGAGATATTTGGATAGATTTTAAGAAAGAGAAAGAGGGGGAAAAGAGAGAGGGAGAGAGAGAGAGAGAGAGAGAGAGAGAGAGAGAGAGAGAGAGAGAGAGAGAGTGTGAAGTGAGAGGATAAACGACAATAATAGTATAATGAGTTTGAGGAAACAAAATGGAACACTAAATTGTAAAAAATAAAATTGATGGCAAGTTTTCTATAATAATAAAAAATATTTCTTTAGCATAAATCGACCAAAATGGGGCCATAAAAGGTAAAAAGGGAATTCAAGTTAGATTTTAAGAAATAAAAACTAGTTGAGAACTCACGAAATTTGTGGGTTTTGTGGGATGGGCAAAGCTAAAGGAATAAAATGTACTAAAACTTAAAGTTATATAAATTATTTTCACAAAGAGATACCTAAGTTTGGAAAACGCTTAGTACATCACTGTAAACATTTGGTTTGTTTTCTCGTTTTTGCGTTTGATTGCTATTTCCAATCTTTCGTAAGTCATGAGAAAATTAATCAACATGCTCTTAGTTGTATTTTTTAAAGTAGCTTTAATCTTATCCTCTGATTATACAATTAACCTAGCATTCTAACGTTAAAATTTGCGCAAAAAAAATATTAGTATTAATTTAGTGATGTGTCATATTCGTTTCTGTCAGAAAATTCGAGTTTTTTTAAGACTTCTGTCTTATTTAGGCTTTTAAATGTCGGATGGCTAGAATTTGTTTCTGTCGCCCCGCTAAATAGCCTTTACCATATCAATTTCGGGGTTAATTCCTTATGATATAATTTAAATATACAAACCTCTAAAAGATTCCAAACAAAGTAAAAATAATTTGGTGTTAGAAACATGAAAACATTTTTCAGCACACGGACTAATAAATGGGTAAACCAATATATCAGCTCTGTCTCTGTGTTTAAACGAGTGAACACTTTAAGACGTACATCTTGAGACCAGTCATTGTATACGGTTTCTCTGTGAAACCCAGACGACTATTAAGAAAAAAAAATGCGAGATTCGCCATCTCCACAAAGTACCGTTTCTTTATAGAGCCAACTCAACTTGTTTCAACACGAGACATGTTCAAACGTTGGTTTGAAGCGCCAATATTTTATTTTAGTTTCTTTTGTAAGAGAGGAACGTTCTTCTAGCTGCATATCTAGCACATAGTCTCTTAAATTTCCCAAAGAAAATTACATGCGGCGATGGTTCCCAAGGCCCAGAACTGTCCTTCCAGAAAAAAGCGTAAGAAATATCAAGGAAATTGTGTCATGAAATGAACTGGGATTATCTATAAATTAATACAGCCTTCATTAATATTTATCAAATGCGAGGTTGAAACTCAAATCGAGATCACTTTTGTCCAAATCTACTGGGTTTATTGTTTCAGGAGCACGACTCTGTTCGCAGAATGAGAAGGAAAATCACACACTCTCTCTCTCTCTCTCTCTCTCTCTCTCTCTCTCTCTCTCTCACCCCCCCTCTCACTAGATTGCAGAGCGAATCAATGGTTCGTTATAGTACTGTGTTTCGCCCTTTGCATCCATCGGAAATTGGGGAGTATCTAGTCACCTCGTCCGCTCTTTATTTCTCCCCCCCCCCCCCTTCTTTTTAGACAGGACAAAGGATTCAAATACGAGATAAGGAACCGGATAAGTTGACTTACTGACTGAGTGACTAACTGGCTGACTGATTGGCTGACTAACTGACTGACTGATTGGCTGGCTGACCAACTGACTGACTGACTGACTGACTGACTGGCTGGTTGGCTGACTGACTGACTGACTGGCTGTCTGCCTGCCTGCCTGACTGACTGACTGACTGACTGACACTTAAGACCTTTTACCAAAGATGTCATGATTATCTCGCAGTCAAGGCTGTTTTCCGGTGGAATTTTTGACGAACTCTGTTTTTGTTGACAAGAAGTATTGATCTATGACTGCGGATACTGCGAGCAGACACTTATCGGCACATCTCAACCAACATCTCAACCAATTAAGCTGTCGTTATGGACCATTGTGTCATCATTAGTCAATGGAGAGTCCCCTTAAGGAAGCTTTTAGCCTACATAAAGCACTGCAAGATAGCATCGCTTTAAGTATCAATTACCTTTTGAGGCTAGGGGTAGTAAGTACAACGTTTTTTAAAAGTTCGGACACAGGGTAATTCAAAATAGTAATAAACGTCCTTAGTCGATGGTCGACGCTTATAGAACCCTTGTACTTATATTCCAAGAAGCATGCGACTCAGAAAGAACCTGTTTTTTCCAATCCACAGGCTTGAAAATGGTTCACAAAGAGCTAGCTAGTTGGTCGTAGTAATTAGATGAAAAGCAAGAGAAAGAAAACGGCGAATACTACTGATATGACATTATAATATCATAATTTCTAAGTCTTAGTATACTTTACAGATATATATATATTTTTTGAAGGGCTATGTGAAAAAAAAGAGCAAACAAAAGAACGTACGGGATATTTTATTTTATTAATAAAAAACAAACAAAAAACATTTCATGCCCAAAACCTCTCTGTATGTCTGTCTTAGTCTCAATCTCTCTGCCTCTGTCCAGATCTCTCTCTCTCTCTCTCTCTCTCTCTCTCTCTCTCTCTCTCTCTCTTTCTTTCTCTCTCTCAGTGTCTAGGTCTCCTTTTCTGTGCTCCCTCTGACTGTCTGTTTCTGTTTCTGTCTCTCCGTTTCTTTTCTGTATTCTTTCAACATAGTTGGTTTGCGCCCCCCCTCCCGATCGTCGGACCTCCTGCGTCGGAAGCGCCCCCACTGTTTTTTTCCTCATTTGAAATTATTATCATAGTTAGGAAAGAATGATATACTAAGAATGTTAATTCTTCAGCCTACTAGCCTAACAATGTAAACTCTCCCAACAGCGCCTGTTATTTTTTTAAGATATAGTTCACTTTGGTTCTAAATGCGAACGTTTGTTTATTTCGCTGACCATGTCTTCTATTTTGGATGCCTTGCGCTAAGCCAAAAGATAGAGCTACCCGCCTCTATACCAACAAAGCTTTGATTTGAGCTTGTTCAAAGTCCAACGTCAGCACTATACTGTGGACGGACTCCAAGACTGACGTCTGACACTGAGACAGGGCGGAGATATATAGACTCTTGTCGCAGCCGGTCACATTATACAGACATTGACCCAACCAGTTACAGGGGACGAAATCAGATAAAGAAAAAGTTCTGATCGTTGGATTCAAACCGCGGATCTCCCGATCTGGAGACCAACACTCTACCACTTGAGCCATTCGCCCCATCAGCAAGAGCAAGGCCTCCCCCAGTGCAGGTCAAGTCACCGAAATAACGTACTTAAGCATATTTCTGGATAATAAGGATACTATTCCTATCAAATTATTATACAGGTTGGGACATACTGATACTCGGACAGTATATATTATTGAACCCATCCAGCTCAAACAACGAAAAACAGACACGGTTTTAAATTTTTCACAATAGTTTAAAATATAGTTCACTTTTTCTCTTACTACACATGTTTGTCTTCTTAGATCACTTGGTCCGTTACTTTTGGAAGCCTCCATATAGGCTTATTTTCTAAACCAATCACTCTTCATTAAGCATTTTTTTTCGAAGTCGGTGGATTTTCGAAAAATAGTTAAGATGTATTAGAGCCTAACAACCTGCGCTGCCGTTCTGTTGGTCGGTGCCCACAGCTAAGTTACACATTACAAGTATATTTTTTTGTGCGAGGTCTACTCACTGAGCTAGCTGCCAAACCATAAAATAAACACATTACAAAATTACAAATCCTTTTCTTTTTTCATAACGAATCCATTGACCATACACATGAAAACTTAGGTACTAGGTTATTATCAGTTTCATAATTATTGTATTCCGAACTTGAAATTTTAACTTTCACAGACAATATTACACTCCACTAGTTGATCATATATGACTGAAACAGAAATGTTCATAATAATTATAATATAACGGAGATTTTATCAAAATCACTCTACAAGAATGCTAAGAAAAGAAAACATAAGAAAGAAATGAACGTTAAGTACAAAAAATGTTTATTTCCAATACATGTATTAAAAAAAAGAAGAAAAAACTCACATGACTTTAAATATATTTAATTTCTTTCATTGCATGAATTAAGTAAAAAAGTTGACATGTGAACAAAATGTTGTAGTCTATATGGACAATAAATTTACAAAAAAAAATATTATGCTTCAAACGTTTGAGATCATTCTGTTGACATTTTGAAATCTTTAGCAAGCAATGTTTTGTGTAAACAAAAAGGATTTAGCTGAGTATAACAAGCCAAACACTTTTTTAAAAGAATAAAAGAAACATTCCTTGAACACCAAATCAATTACAAAACATCATGTTCAGAAAAAATATAAACAAGTTGATCCGATCTTTGGTTGTTGCTAAAACAGGACTTAAGTTTACAAATATCATAAGTAGGCAAAAACATTTCAAATCTAGTGTTCTTATACAAAGCACATTAAACAATATATTTTATATACGCGGTGTTTAAATTTTTTTTTCTATTGCTTTATGCACTTTCATTTAGTTTCCTTCATTTCCAGTAAAAACAATTTCGTAAAAGCTTTGAAAGCAGGCACGATGTACTAAGTATGTTTCAAAATACAGAAATAATGTTCACAATGTACAGAACCATATAATAGACTAGGTACTATTTTATCAATAATCATATGCACCATGTTATTGCTTTAATTATTATTTTATCAATGACCATAAATGCACCATGGTATTGTTGTCAATCAAAGCATCGAAGAAAGGTAAAAGTAAGAACATTTAAAATAAAACAAAGGATCTTTTTATGGCACTGGTAGTTAAATTTCTTAAAATAAATTATGAAATGTATTAATACATATATCAATCAAATGGCACTATATGGTGAGATTCCTGCATTTCTGGCTACTCAAAATTATGATATAGAACAATATAATATTTTAATAAGTTAATGTATGCACATACTTTATCAGAAACTTTTACCTTTGTAAAAAAATTAACACTACATAATACAATATCTTTTCCAATTTGTTGATGAACCGGGGTGGAATATTAAAATAAACATTTATAGACACAATTTGTTTCATAATGACATATGTAAAATTGTAAATATTTTTGTTTTGTTTTGCTGGGATCTTTAGGATGCAAAAAACTGTCTCTTTGAGTCTGGTACCCTGGAAGTTGAAAGCCACCAGTCCTTACTGAGGGAAAAAAGAAGTAAAATAACGGACGTTAGGTAACGAATAGGATTGAGATTTAAGATCTAGGCTGTAAAGGCTAGAGAATTAGGGCAATGTTTTTAGTATTATTAATATGAGACAAAAATTAACATAACAATTGAACGCCATGTCAGTAGTAGCAGTATCATCAACATCAATATCAGAAGCAGCATCAGCAGCAGTAGTATTACTATTAGTAGTAGTAATAGTAGTAGTAGTAGTGAGGGTTGGGTTGGGTTGGATTAACGCCCAACAGCAGCACTATATAGGCTATATGGTGGACGAGCCCCAAGACGGACGTCTGACAATTTTATGTGCTGCCACACACGAGAAAGGGCGGGGATACCATGAC
>RQTK01000133.1:669214-684762 GCA_003991915.1 Elysia chlorotica
ATAATAATAATAATGATAAAATATTACCGCATTCATGATGATTTTAAAAATAGTATCATAATAAAAATTAATAGAATATAACATAAGAATGAGAAGGTCAAATTAAAAAGTAAACGACCAATATATTTCAATAAAAAGAGCTAACATAAAAATGTACCTAACACCATTCAATAAGAATTATGCAATTTCAGTATTACACGTCTTTACCAACAGTAATATTTTTTTCCCTAATGCTGTTTTGGAAACAACACCAAAGTATTGAAACATTCAGGGGTTCAAGCAAAAGCAACATATTCACAAATAGCGATCAATGATTGTGTTGAAAAAAACCAACAACAAAACATAGTGATTATTCAGGTGAAAAGTTCTACTATAAAATAACCTTTATCGAATGATCTTTGTTCGAGAGTAAAAACTAAAAAAAAAGAAACAGTTTAAAACACAGACTAAGACAAAAAAAAACCAAACAAAAAACAAATTAACAAACCAAAAACAAACAAATCAACCAAACAAAAACAACAAAACAACAACAACAAACAAAATAAACTCAACAACTCAATAAACAAAACATTTTGTCTCATATAATTACAATTCATACTCCATTAAGCAACCAAATGATTTATTTTTTCCTCGCTTTATCTTCACACTCAAAGTGAAAATTCATTCACATTAATACAAAAAACAACAACAACAACAACAACAACAACAACAACAACAACAACAACAACAACAACAGAACAGAGTGATTACGCAAACACCCTTCTCCTCCTCATCATTACCAACAAGAAAAAGAAAAAGAAAAAGAAGAAAAAGAAGAAGAAGAAGAAGAAGAAGAAGAAGAAGAAGAAGAAGAAGAAGAAGAAGAAGAAGAAGAAGAAGAAGAAGAAGAAGAAGAAGAAGAAGAAGAAGAAGAAGAAGAAGAAGAAGAAGAAGAAGAAGAAGAAGAAGAAGAAGGAAAAGAAGAAGAAGAAGAAGAAAAAGAAAGAAATAAGAGAAGAACATGAGGAAGAAAAAGAAGAGGAGCAGGAGGGGCAGCAGCAACAGAAGAAGGAAAAACAAGAAAAATAATAACAAGAATGACAACAACAACAACAAAAACAACAACAACAACAACAACAACAACAACAACAACAACAACAAAAACAACAACAACAACAAGAAAAACATTAAAAAAAAACATAAACTAGAGTAACATTAGAAAGCGAACAGCGGTATTGTCGACTGTATCATATTTTTTCTGCGATAAACATATTTACTTTCTATACTTATACACAAGGCCCAAGCTAAAAAAACCAGTACCGCCTAATAAACAAGAACAAACGAAAACAACCAAGTTATGATCAGCCCCCTTTTCTTGCTCCAGTTCCTCGGTTTCCTTATTTACATGGGCGGTTGGGTCGGCCAAGGCAGGTTATGCTCTCTGAGCCAGCGTTACATAACTCCTTTACAGGAGAAAGTAACCGAGAAGAGAGTTCCGCTGTTACAGTTACAGCTGCTACTGTGCGGCGACTGACTAATCGATAGATTACGATCCATGCTGGAAGAGATAGATCGATAATCGCTCGTGATTGGTCGGCTGGTCGGGAGTGTATACTGTAGGTATTAGCGTTAGGCTTCGAGAGATTGGGAACAGATAAGCAACTTGTTTCTGGGTTTGGCAGGCTACAAACTAGGTAATGGATGAGAGAAAGAGACAGAGAGAGAAAGAAAGAAAGAAAGAGAGAGATAGAGAGAGATAGATAGATAGAGAGAGAAACAAGATAGGCACATAGATATATATATATATATAAGTTATAAATATATAAGAAATGTATTATTTTATTTTAATTGTAATTATTGTATTGACGAAAGAGGAAGGAGGAAATGAAAATGGCAGATATATAATTATATATAGGTATGAGATAGAGAGAGAGAGGGAGAGGGAGAGAGGTAGAGAGAGGGAGAGGGAGATATAGAGAGCCGGGGATAACAAGAGAGAGAAAGAAAGAGAGATAGAAGGAGAGAGAGAGAAAGAGAGAGATTGAGAGAGAGAGAGAGAAAGAAAGAAAATGAAGAAGAAAGAGGTACTAGCAATTAAAAAAAGAAAACTAAAGTGGATAAATATAAAGTACTTTTGAGAGAGAGAGAGAGAGAGAGAGAAAGAAAGGGACTCAGACTAGCAATTAAAAAAAGAAAACTAAAGTGGATAAATATAAAGTACTTTTTAAGTTACAATAAAACAACAACAAAACAAAACAGAACAAAACAATAATTATATAGAGATAGCGTTTCTAATACAATGCTAGACCATCCATTTTTTTAATTAAAAATCAATTTTTCATTTATACTTTTAATAAAATGCATAATTATATATTGGTAGACTTCCAACTTTTTTTTTTACAACGACACTACGGTTTTGACTACAACTCCCCCGTGTCCTAATCAGGAGCAATACTAGGTCACGTTTGCACACGTAAGGGTTAAGGTAGATTTGTGGGGTTTACCTAGTGTAATGCTAGATTTCTATAATATCCATTACATTTGCGAGCAATGCACTTCTTGTAAGTCTCGTCGAATCACCTCGGAATGGAGGTAATGACTCCCTGCAAAACCATAATATGGAGAACTAGGTAAATTTCGGGCGTTAATTTGTCAACAGACCTGACCCATTTTCTCTGAGAGTGGTCAACAGTGGTCAAGGTAGGTGTTCCCAGTGCATATCCCTCGACACTGTTCCATTGACTAATCACTCGGGAAAAAGTGATTGGAAAAAAATCGATGAAGTTTAACCTAGTTCCTAAAGGCACGTAACCTTTTCTGCACTTAAAAAATGCTGTCATATTATTAGGAGTAACAGTGAAGTGAGAACAATATACTTGTACTAAGTGTATTAAAATAGTTATTTGAAAAAAAAGAAGGTGAACCTTACCTGTAAATAAGTGTTGTCTTATAAGGTAGTATAATTTAAAACAGTGCTATACACTTGGATTAAAGATATTTTACTACTACTTAAAATACACTTTGTCCGGGGTCTAAATAAAGAACATATTTGTACTTAATACCCAAGAGAAATCGTATACGCCGATGACGTCGACTTTATAGGTATGGAATACATCGATATAGAAGCCGTACAAAGTACACTCCAAAAATACAACCTGAAGGTCAATGTCGACAAAACTGAGAAGACACTCCTAAGTAAAAATGCAGAAGCTTGGAGATCAACAAAAAAGGTTGGATCACTGATTGGCGACAGGGAGGATGTAGAGAGAAGAAAACAACTATCGAACGTTGCCTTACACAAACTGAAGAACATCTGGATTGGAAAAACATATAACATATACAATTGTGCAACCTGGGCACTGACACAGACTAAACTGAACAAAATTGACGCTTTCCACCGGAAACAACTACGAAAAGTCCTAAACATCCACTACCCTACAAAAATTTACAACAAATCGCTATACAAAAAATGCAACGGAAAACCTTTATCCACCCACATAGTAGAAAGCCGTTGGCGCCTATTTGGCCATATTTTTCTCAGAGATAAAGATATACCAGCGAAAAAGGGATTTAGGGGAAGACCAACTACAACCCTACCAGTGATCCTCAACAAAGACCTATCACGCACCCACAATCTTTCACTGAAAACGACTCAAGACTTGAACCACATACGTTCACTAGCACAGGAACGTGATCAATGGAGATCATTCATCAAGCACATTGCAGAGATTGCTGAGGCGTCCCGATCTGATGACCAGGATGCAAAAGGCAAATAAGTCAACTAAGTCAAGTAAATCAATACCCAAGATGTCCAGGCGAAGGGAGAAGATAGTGTAGAACGAATTAATACAGCCACATTAGTAGTAGATAGTGTAGAGTGAATTAATATAACACCATTAATAGTAGATAGTGTATAGTGAATTAGAACAATTAAAACAACCAAATCAGTAGTAGATAGTGCAGAGTGAATTAAAACAACCACATTAGTAGTATATAGTGTAGAGTGAATTAATATAACACCATTAGTAGTAGATGGTGTATAGTGAATTAATACAACCAAACAGTAGTAGATAGTGTAGAGTGAATTAATACAACCACATTAGAACTGACACCGACCCGAGGATACCAGATAATCTCACACTGACTCAACCAGAAGGGGGCGAAATCCCAGGCCTCGAACTACGGACCTCCTGAATCGGAAGCCGATGTTCTGCCCCAGGGCTACCGCGACCCCCGATACTCAGGAGGTAAAGATTGAAAAAAGAAGAACCGACAAAGCAAGAGTTATAGAAAACGAAAACAAAATAAAAACAGGTGAGAGTTACAGTGAATTAGAGAGAAATTAATAATGAGGCAAAGATAAGGGCACGGAAGGTGTTCGAGCATTAATATAATGTAAATAAATTTAATTAAAGCAAGCGAGTTAAAATACAAGGAACCTATGGTGTCATTATTTTGTGGAACTAGAGTAATTAGTTATCTTACAAACTCGAATGTCGCGTTGGGAGCATCTACTGAGGCTGTCTCATCGATTCTAAGACCTAGTTATCATGTGGAGGATCACGTATAATCTTTTATAATTAAATCGCGTAAAAAGGTTGTCTAGAACTCAAAATATTATTCCTCTCAGGTATCTTTTTAGCCTTTAATTAACATTATTTTGTTTTACCCTAGTTTCTATAAACAAAGGAATACAAAATGTTTAGTTTTTTGGCGACGATTAAGATAACGAACTCTAGTTAATCGTGGACGTTTAAATGTCAAGCGAAATGAAAAATTGGCATACTCGGAGTTGGTTATTGGCATAATTAGTAGGCTTTTCTTTGAGTTTCTATCTTTTTTTATTCCAGGAAATTAGAAGAGGACAGAAATAACACCACCGTCAGTAGCAGTAGTAGCTAAGCCATCTTTTGAAATACAAACGGCAACAAAATCAAGAACAATTAGAAAGACACCAACAAGACCAAAAACAAACACAAGAACAAGATCAAGAACAACAACAAGAGCAACAACGGATAAAAAACAGCACCAGGGCTAAGGTGGCTTGTTACCTACTGGTTGCACTGGTGTCATTATAATGTAACCGCCTGAGTCAGAGATCCTGGAACCCCTGCCCCGTCACTGTAAAGCAACATGTACTAGTTTCGCTACCCGCCCAAGATAAGGCCTACATACTGGAAATTTACATTCAGAAACCAACACACCAAACCGAACAAAGACCACTATGATCACCCCCAACAATAAGAGCAATAATAACAAAATTACACAAGAATAACAACAACAGAGGCAACAATAGCAACAGCAACAGCAGCAGCAACAAACAGCAATCAAACAAATCACGAAGATCGAAAAAACTCCATAAATTTACTCTATTTGTTTTCCTTCATGCTTCAGTTTTCATAGCTCTATCAATAACCTGTCTAAACATTTGGCTGATGACGGGAAAAAAAATATCATCCGTTGTTAAGTAGATATCTAGTACTTTTTACCCTTTGATTTAAATCCAACGCACTGCACGGAGAACCACACGATAGCGAAGGTCTGTAATATAGTTAACTAAATAACTTGAAAGTTTTCTGAATTCAGTGGAATCCGCTTAAAATGAACTCCTTGGGTACAGCAAAACAAGTTTATTTTATCAGAAGTTTATATTAAACAGTGACTGTAAAGAGGAAAAAAAGAACTGATGCATCGGGAAAAGATTATATAAAGCCATAGTTTTTTTTCCAACAGGGTTTATCTTAAACGTATTCCAGTTTTCCCACAGCCGTATTACTCTCTCAAATTTCATGTTTTCCAATTTTGAAAACTGCAAAATGTATAAACAGAATTTTTGCAAACACTCATTCAAGAAGTTTCTTTGCATTTTTTAATCTTTAAGATGTTTAAAACCACACTGCTTACCCTTTGGTCGGAGAAAGCGAAGTCTCATGTCTCCTTGTCTTGTGAGAGGATAGTCCTATACGACGCTAAGAGCACAGACCGGGAGATGTCCAGGGTTTTGTTGCTCACATTGTACTGACACTGATCCAACCAGTAACAAACAGGGGTTGAGTTAAACTCAGTAGGATGGATGCTTAAAGTCAAACGTGAGCAATATGTAAGCTATACTTATTGCGGAGAGGCCCCAAGAAAACGTTTGACAAAACGTGCAGCCACACAGAGACAGTGTAGAGATACGATGTTAAGTTGGTTTAACGTCCAACATCAGCACTATATAAGCTATATTGTGGACGGACCCCAAAACTGACGTCTGACAATTTAATGTGCTGCCACACACGAGACAGGGCGGGGATACCATGACTCTTGTCTCAGCCGGTCACATTAAACTGACACCGACCCAACCAATATGGAGCTGAAAGTCGGACCTTTTGCGTCGGATGCCGATGTTTTAGACCTGACTGCTGTCTTAGCGGGTCAGATTATACGGACACCGACTAGAAGGGGATGGAATTGGACATATAAATCGTTTGACCGATAGTCGGTTTCGAACCAGGGAGCCTTCCCCTCTCCTTCTCCCTCTTTCTCTCTCTCTCTCTCTCTCTCTCTCTCTCTATCTCTCTCTCTCTTTTTCTCTCCGTCTCTCAGTTTTATCCTCTGCTAGCCTTTACTTTGATCTTCTGCCCCACGGGAGAAGAATGCGAGCCTTTAAGGGGTGTGGCCGCTTCATTAAGAGCTTTTACCCACAAGCAGTCAAACATTTTAATGGCACAAGAGAACTTAAAAATTTATAATGTTACTAGAAGGTGTACATTTACATTCTATGCCTTTGTTAATAATTTAACGTTGTATGTTTAGAGTAACTTAAAAGCGAGCTTAATTAATACATTTATAGTGCATTTTACCATTCATTACTACATGTACTATACTCACTCACCTTATTGAAACTTTCTAATTCGCGATCACCTTAAATTTTTTTTATTTCGTTTTGTTTTGTTCTTATTTTTTTTAAATGTGTACTTAGATATAGCTATGTTTAAGTAAAACTTTTGCTAATTTATACATCTTGCAAAGCCTGTGCTTGACGAAATATTTTTTGATATGTATGTTCTTAATATATATATATATATATATATATATATTGACTGAATAAACATTGAACTTGAACTTGAACTTGAACTTGAGTTTGTATTCTTAAACCTATACCATGAGTGGATTTTGAGATGTTTATTTGGTCGGAAGAAGCGTAACTCTTTTCAATTTGAACATTCTTGATTTAAAAAGCATCATACAATATGGCGACGATGTATAGTCCTCTTATTCGTATATTCTTACGACGAGTCGTAAGCCACCGCCAAATTGTACTTACGATTTCAGATGCTGACGTTGAACATTAATAAACAAACCAACCAAATCTTTGCTTGCAAAACTATGGAAACAACTAAAGTAATAGGTAATGAAGTAAAAAAAACGATTCCCATTTAATCTGTTCTCTTTTGTTATGAAATACAATGATTCTAAGTTATAAAATAAATTTTAACTTGTTCCAAATATGCCGTTGGCACTGGGATACGCAAGGGAAACAATTAGTTAAACATTTTGATTTCTTGAGAACTTCGCGATTTAGAATTTCGAAATAATCTTTTTAGAAAAACGTCGGATTAATATTTGCACTGGTGAGATATGAGTACAAGAAACATTAACAGCCCCCCAACCAAAAAAACAACAACACAACAACAACAAAGAAAACAACTGCAATATTTAGTTGGAGGGTAAAATTCCTGCAATATTTAAACGATGGGTTTGAGGTGTTAAGGCTGCGTATCGTTTCTAAATAGTAGAAAAAAAATAATGAGCATAAAGTGGATTAATATAAAAAGGATCCACTAGAATGCCATGGTCACACTTTATCCCAAGTTATGTGTACTGGGCACAATATCCATGTTCAAAAATACGTTAAGAGATATTTTGAGCTATTTTATACATAGAGTATTATTCCAGCGCAGAGAACCTTGTCCTCAACGTATGCACTGTATGAGTTGATAAAAAGAGAAAAGAAAGCAGTGAGAGGGGGAGAGAGATAGTGATAGAGATAGGAAGAGAGAGAGAGAGAGAGAGAGAGAAGAGAGAGAGAGAGAGAGAGAGAGAGAGAGAGAGAGAGAGAGAGAGAGAGAGAGAGAGAGAGAGAGAGAGAGAGAGAGAGAGAGAGAGAGAGAGAGAAACGAAGACAGATAGAGAGATAGAGAAACGAAGACAGATAGAGAGATAGTCGTGGAGGGGTACAGTCATGTTTCATATTATAATTCTTTGTTAACAGAGTAGGCTAGCTGGTCTAATTGACAGAGCGCTGGGCTTATTTTCGGTAGGTTTCCGGTTTGGACTCACTATCGAACAAATAGAATTGTCGGGTTCTGTCCTCCACTTGTTGGGTAGATGTGAGTATAATGTAACCGGCTTAATAAGATGTTCTTGTATTTCTGGCATGTCCCTGTCCGCGATACACACTGTAGATCCGAGGTGCTGACGTTGGACGATAAGAAAATCAACCAACCATATCTTTGCTTGCAAACTTATTGAACAAACAAAGCAAGGGTTCAAAATGCTCTCATCTAATAGATTAAAAAAAGTACCACATATTTCTGTCCCTGTTCTGATGGAAGGGTATATTGTAAGCGATACAATTAATGTCAAACTCCGCCAAACATGGCGTTTGTACTGAAAAGCAAGGGAAGCGATTACTGAAATAGTTTGGTTTCTTGAGAGTTTTAGCGACTTAGTTCCCTTAGTAAAAATTTTGAACGACAGTTCACAGTGAAAATTCAACGATCAGCATGGAGGTTACGGATCTATTAAAAAAAAAACTGCAACTGAAAAAAATAATTTCTTGCCAATATTGCCTTATCATAAATAGTTTTCTTTGAAAAGTTGACTTTCAAACTTCCTACCGTTTCAACCTACTTCAATACTTGATATCGAGCTAGTTTTTTGTCACATGGAAGTATGAAAGTAGCACATTCATTGGCGTCCACACACAGTTAGTGCATAGAAATAATACAGGGCTTGTGTATCAGCGTAAAGGAGGGAAGGAGATAGATAGAGATTGAGATAAATAGATAGATAGACAAGGGAGAGAGAGAGAGAGAGAGAGAGAGAGAGAGAGAGAGAGAGAGAGAGAGAGAGAGAGAGAGAGAGAGAAAGAGAGAGAGAGACCGCGTACGGTGACAAAAATAGACAATAACAGGAATGCAGTCCGAAATATATTGACATAGTTATGTGTGTATATATATAGAGAGAGATATTATGACATACAAAGGTATAAATAGATAAAGATAGAGACATTGAAACAAATAATAGATAGCGAGAGACGTTGAAATAGATAATAGATTAAGACAGAGTCATTGAAATAAATAATAGATAGCGAGAGACATTGAAATGATAGAGAGAGACGCTGAGGTATATAGATAGACAGTAAGAGTCAGAGGTATAAGAGAGAGGTGTTTCATCTAGAGAATAAAGAGGAGGAGGAGGAAGAAGAGGAGATTTGAAAGGTCAAAATTTGATGGATAAAGACCTACTTCAAAATTATTTAATAGTTTTGATCTTGCTCCCGCAATATAGAAGTTTGTATAAGCCCGTGCTGTTGCTCAAATTGATCTGAATTTTCAAGGTATCGTTGTAAAATAGGCACTGATGTTATACAATTGACCTTAAAACCCATTATAAACTAACCTTATCAAAGTGAATAGAGAAGGATTACCTGGGCGAAGTAAATACTACACATTATAATTATTGTTTTTCTAAAGCTGCCACTCCTCCTCCAACAGCTTTGCTTGATATCGACCCAAACAAAACAAATAACAAAATACCCCCTGTATGTTTGCTAGTGCATGCAAAAACACACAGTGAACTACCTTAAGTTTTTACCGACTGGGTGATGTACATAATATACTTCATTTGATGACGGTTATATATTGTACAGAGAGACAGGAAAACAGTGAATGGGGGAAAGAAATAGATGGCTTGGGCATGTGCGCAAGAGAGCAAGAGAGAAAGAGAGAGAGAGAGAGAGAGAGAGAGGGAGAGAGATAGAGAGAGAGACATACACACACACAGGTAGATAGGCTCACATATAGGTAGATGGGCCAAAAGATAAACAGTTAGATATGTAAGTAGATAGATGGATAAAGGTATAGAAAGATACATAGGTAGAGAGATATAGATGGATGGATAGAGAGAGAGAGAGAGAGAGAGAGAAAGAAGGGCAAAGAGAGAAAAAGATAGATAGTTAATAGATATTATTTGATTGTCATATCTGACACATGTAATTCGAGAAACGCTCTTGGGTAGGTAGATTAATGATGCACAAAATATATTGCGGAAAATAATATTCTAACAAAAAAAAATATACAGGCGTATGTTTCATTCTGAATATTTGCATGCTACAGGGTTTTTGCGCTATAATATTCTGTTGGGGGGGGGGGGGGGGGGGCAAGTGCGGCGCGCCTTCATGTCCTTCATGTCATGTCCCCGGTTTGATTCCCGACCAGACCATCCTGTTCGTCACTATAACGTGACCAACTGAGGCACAATCTATGTGTCCCCGCCCCTTCTCTGAATGGTAGGACGTGAAAGCATCAGACGTTAGTCTGGAGACCTGTCCGCAATATAGCTTAGTTCCTGACCATAGGAGTCATGAAACAAACCACCCGGACCAAATCAAACCAAGTTATCCTGCTTGGCTATAAATAAAAACCAGTCAAGTATATGAAGAGTATGACCTTGAATATTTGCATAAGGCAGCTGTTTTAATAGAACCATCTTGCTCCGCCTCGTGTATCGAAGAACAAATCGTCACCTCAATTGCGAATGATCTATCTAATTTCTATAGTATTATAAATCTTTAGTATTTTAAACCTGAAATAGACCACTTTACTACTAAAGCAACGAAACCTTGACAAACACAGACTTGGAAGATTAAACTCACGATGAAGTCAAACACGGATCTCGACTTCTTGGCGACACAAAGGTACACATGCATTAGCGAGCCTAAAACATTTGCCAATATTATCTGCTTTGATCTGGCGCCGGCATCTGGACACAATTTGTCAGCATCTTTAGTAATGTACAATTTTAACATGTTAATCTCAATTTCCTCAAAAGGGATTAATACAGTCTTATCTTATCTTAACACCGAAGGGTGGGGTTTGGTGGGCAGGTATACACATTCTTGTTAAATGACACAACGACTCCAAAATTTTTTAGCACGTAATCCTGTGTGGCGAGTGGTTCGACGTGCATTATGCCTTTGAGAGTCTAATAATTCCTCAATTCTTTTAACTATATTTTCTATTCGTGTAGAGGGTTGCGCAACACATTTCTGTTCATTGTGTGTATATTTTAATGAGTAATTTGCAGTTGCAGCGAAACTTTCACCACCTCATAAAAGAAAGGTCGAAATAGAAAGGACAGCGAAAAGAAATAAAATGACAGAAAGGAAAAAAAGGAAATTTGAGCCAGGCCTCGACCACGCCTCTAAATTCACATCAATGTAAACGCTTGTTTCCAAACATTTCTCCAGTTTTTAATGGACAATACCTAGTCATAACAGTCTGCTAGTCATCCAAATCTGCGCTAGTAGAGTGCCTGAATAAGATCTAAATTTTGATAAGGTCTTTGATTTATTAAAAAAACAAACCAACAACAGAACAAAACAACAACAAAAAAAAAAAAAGAACAAAAAAAGCGATAACAGTTTATCCTGAAAAAAAAATATAACTATGACCCACTAGAAAATATAATAATATACTATGAAATAGAAAAGCAAGAGCTATGCATTCACTTCGGTGTGTCTAACGCTAAACTGTCCAACTTATTCTATTTTTGAAAAAAAAAGAACATAGATCTCGCAAACGGGAAATCTTAAAATTTTAATCCTAAAATACACTATGACAGCCACATATCTTGCTAAGGATGACATGTCTACCTAAGAAGTGGAGCATTTTTGTGTGAAATCTCATACTCTAGACAAAATGGCGTTGAGTGTACACGGGATCAACTACCGTAGACGCAGCTCTTCAAACTTTTTATCGTGACTGCCGTCGCCATACAATGCCTTGCGAGTCAACCAATGACTACTGATGACATAACTACGTCCATTATGAGGTTTCCTGATTGCTCATTGGCTCTCTACGTCTAGGATAGAGATGTTATTGGATGCAGGTATAGATGTCCGTCCAACAGTTCTCGTTTTTTGCTATGGGGCTAGTTAGCGCAAGAACTCTTCTCAAGGATGGAGCGAATCTTAGCAAACTATTTTTATCCTTGAACATGAAGAAATAACCTCTTTATCTATCTATCTATCTATCTATCTATCTATCTATCTATCTATCTATCTATCTATCTATCTATCTATCTATCTATCTATCTATCTATCTATCTATCTATCTATCTATCTATCTATCTATCTATCTATCTATCTATCTATCTAACTATCTACCTTTATATAAATTAAATGTATTATCAGTTTACTTGATGCCGTGGGCCATTCTTGTTTCTATCATTTTTTTTCGTCTTCTAATCAATTCTAGTGAAATCTGCCTACTTCATTTGCCATTTATAGTTATATTTTTTGCCCTTTATAGTTCTATTTTATTTTTTAAATATATTATATGCGGTCTAGGCCCTGTCCAATTTTTTTCTTTTTAGGTTAGGTCTTATCTGGAAGCTGTTGTAACGCCTACGCCTTAAGTTCTTTTAATGATTATGTACACAAGCAAAGGTATTTTTTACTTAAGCCATGGAGTTTTTTTAAAGAGCAGAATTTGGTTGAACACTATTTCTTGTCCACTTGCCATTTTTGCTGATATAATATGAGGGAAATATGTTAGCCCTCTCTCCTCTCTCTCCGGGTATAACCATCTTTGGTATAACGTCTCCTAGGTTCCCCTGAAGGATCCTATACGGCGACAGGCGGCTTTGAGAGAATACAAAAGCTCAAATCATAGACCCTATTCTAGTCCATTCTTCTGCTACGAGGCTGTTCCTTTAATGTAGGGGTTCCCAATGTTCTGAAGTTGAAAGAGAGGATAGAGGGAGACAGATAAGACAAACCTTTCCTTCTTTCCCAGGGGAAGGGGTAAGATTAGGTTTATACATTTAAGTTTTTTTTCTCTTTCTATTCAAATAATGTAATATTAACTTAATGCAGCTTGTTAGCCCCACAAAGCAGCAGAGTAAAGTATTCTAACTTTTCAACCATAAGTCACTTGAGACTTTAATGCAAATTTTGGTCAATTTATTGACTCTGCTTTCTAAATTTTAAAACGATGCTCCACAGTAGTTTTGACTTCATTTATAATTTTCACGTTAACAAAAAATAAAGAACGTTCGAGTAAATCCTTGAAAACTACCCCCCCCCCAACCTCCACACCCTTTTCTTGCCTGCGTCCAATAAGTCTACCTTACAAACAGCATGAGCTGCGATGGCCGAGTGGTTAAGGCGTTGGACTTGAAATCCAATGGGATCTTCCCGCGCAGGTTCGAACCCTGCTCGCAGCGAATGCTTTTTATTTAGCTTGTTCAAGTTTTTTTTATACCAATAAAAGTATAGATAAAAAGAAGAAATGTTGCACAATTGCTACAAACTAAGACTCATTAATTTTTTGTCGCTTTTTAATTCAGTTATTTTATATTATTTATTTGACAGTCTTACATAGAAATATAATCTTGGGGTCCATCCACATTAAAGCATATTATTATAGTGCGACGTTCGACGTTAAACCAACTCAACTCAATATAACAAAATAAACATTTCATTGTGTTTTTCTTTGTTGGATGCTGTTTGTTGTTTTCTGTACGTTAAATAGAAAATAAATTTGGACCTGCCAAAACGAACCTACTATAGTATTCCTTTATCTGGGTAATGAGAGAAAAGCGAACGCTTCTAACTTGCTGATGGCAAAGCGCCAGAGTCTGAATATTAAGATATGTAAGCTCAGTTTGGGAAGATTTACACAAGTCTCTCTAGAAAACACGATTTACACATTGAATTAGAGTCCGAGTCTACGTGAATTATAGTCAACAAATTAACCCTAAAGAGGGATGCGCTTTATCGAGCCAAAACCACACTACATTATTCCTTTTCTAAAAAACGAAAGCTTAGCCCCAGCAGCATTGATTCAGCTGACTCTCTTGAGAATGATACTTTATACTATAGAAAAAAAAACCCATAAGCAGACCAACATTTATTTTCCTTTTAAGTCGAAGTCATAATTATTGTTATGTTTCGTCACTTGCGTGTTCACTTCATTAAAACCAATACAAAGTAATAATATGCTTATTTATATAGCGCTTTCTCTCAACGAAGGTCAGAGTACTATTTTACTTGAAATTACCATGGAAAATGTTCATGTTTTTGGTACAATAGCTATCAAAAAAACATTCTTGATAAAAAAAAAGTTATGTTTAAAAAAAACGATCTTTACGAAATAGCTGGTTGGACCAAGGAGACGTTCAACTGGAAGAAAGCTGAGATTTTTGCGATCAAAGATTGTCTACCAAGCATCCTTACCGATTGGCTCTTGTTCTAGGTAACAATGTGATCGGCTAAGACAGAAGTTCTAGTGTCCCACTCCGCTTCTAGGTTGTAACAAATGAAATTTGTCGGACAATGTCTTAAGGACCAGTTTTTTTGAAAAAAAACCCCTATAAAATCCTAAAATCAAACCGAACGAAACCGATCCATACATCAATCACGAGCAATTCTTTATCAGCAGTAAAAATCCAACTCTTTGAAAGCTGTGCGTTACCCCACTAAAGATGGTATCTGGAAATTGCCCCCCTCTAGAAATGACACCTAATAATTGGCCCCCTCTAGAAATGACACATAAGAATTGGTCCCCTCTATAAATGACACCTAATAATTGGTCCCCTCTAGAAATTACACCTAATAATTGGTCCCCTCTAGAAATGACACCTAAAAATAATAATAATAATAATTTATTGTCCCCTCTAGAAATGAGACATAAGAATTGGTCCCCTCTAGAAATGACACCTGAGAATTGGTCCTTTCTAGAATTGACACATGAGATTGGTTTCTGTAGAAATGACACTTGAAACTTAGTCTCCTATATAATGACACATGACAGTGCCGGCTCTTAATGACACGCATTTGCCTTTAACTTTACTTAGTAGGAACCACTTGTGATTTGAACTCCAAGAAACTTTCACACTGTGGGCTTCGTTGAAAAGTACGTCGTACTTTCTCTTGCTACCATATTGGGACCCACTTGTTACTTGCACTCTGACTTGTTACGTTCACTCTGCAAGTATGACAGTCTCTCGACTCCGCAGTTGACCTTATTCCTTACTTCTCGTAACTACTTGTTACATCCAGAGTGTCATCTTGGGGTTTCCTCTTTCTTGTCTATTAACCTTTCTTCACACTTTAGTAACTTTACATCGAATCAATTTCACATGGGCCTTATAGAGCAAATGAAAAGAAAATCTCAGCCTTTTCAAAATATTGTGAACGTACAGTAAAATTTACAGTAAAGACAACAATAAACAGCAGCAACAACAACAGCAACAACAACAACAACAACAACAACAACAACAACAACAACAACAAC
>RQTK01000133.1:684874-692374 GCA_003991915.1 Elysia chlorotica
CCCCCCCCCCCCAAAAAAAAAAAAAAACGGAGGAAAAAAAAAAGGAAAAAAGAAAGACTATAAACTGATGTAGAACTCACAACAAATTGACCACAAGGATCAACGCCATAGAGCAGGTGCTCACACTTCATCACTCGCATGTGTAACGTGACATTTCTTCAACCAGCATAACGTGACATTTCTTCAACCTGCATAACGTCACATTTTTTCAAATGGTATAACGTGACATCTCTTCAACTAGCGTAACGTGGCATTTCTTCAACTAGTATAACATGATATTTCTTCTACCATCATAACGTGATCTTTCTTCTACCCGCATAACGTGACATTTCTTCAACTTGCATAACGTGACATTTTTCAACCTGTATACTGTGAAATTTCTTCAACCTGCATAACGTCACATCTCTTCAACCTGCATAACGTGGCACTTTTCAACCAGCATAACGTCACATTTTTTCAACCTGCATCACGTCACATTTTTTAAACTCCATATTGCCCTGTAAAAAAGTTGGACGTAGTGCAGTGTAAAAAATTTGACCATATACGGGACATTTTTTCAACCTGCATCACGTCACATTTTTTCAACCTGCATAACAAGACATAATTTTAGTCAAAAGCACGATAACGTGACGTTTTTTGGATGCTTTTCTTAACTTTCAGCTGTTCCCTTTTGTCCATTCATATATTAGTATGCACAGTAGTGTAATTTCAGACAAAAACTACAAATTACCTGGCGTAAATTGAACGTACCGGTACATCGAACTTTCAACTTCAGTTCTCTCTTCATCTTTCAAAAGCAATTTGAGCAACTATTTCCAACAAACGTATACAAGATATTTATTTGGTTTGTGAAGAATAAAAAATGTTCACTTTGGTTTCCCCCCAAATTAATCGTATTTGACGACTCCCTTCCAGCGCCACAGTCTAACGTACCACTGTTATAATGAGCGCAAATGTACCCCTCCATTTTTTTACTTTAACCCGGAAAAAGCTCTCTCAGTCACACCAGATTATAGGGTTGCGGCAAATGAGCCAAATGAAATACAAACACCTACCTATCACTTTAATTTACTTACCTCCCTTTGCGAATTACGGAAGTTGTGACACCCCAGGCGAGGTCTCGACGCTCACGTATTTGCTTTTCCAAAGTGCTAAGACAGCTAATCTAGGAGACGCTAATGACCCGCTTTGATTTGCCCCTCAAAGTGGTTTTTTTTTGTTCTTTTAGGGAAATATTAACGCATGTGCCAACTCCGATTAATTACTTTAGATTTGATTTCTTAATGCATTTTTCTTACATCTTTCCCGCTCTCTTGCCAAATCAAGTTCTCTTCATCTTTTCAAGCACTAAGTACGTGCTTTGTAGACCATTGGACCTAGCTAAAAAAAATTAATGTCATTGCTCTTCACAAAGAAAGGTAAGCGGGTGAGAAGTGAAGACTTCGGCTTGGAGTAAACTCGTGGAGCCCCCACCCCCACCCCCCTCCTTCCTTCAGAAAGACACGTTCCGCTCAGTGCAAGCAGGTTAGAATTATTTAAACCATCCAGACATTACTCATACTGTTTGGTATGAAGGTCTGATGGGGAGTTGAGTTGAGTTGGTTTTAACGTCCAACATCAGCACTATATAGGCTATATTGTGGACGGGCCCCAAGACGGATGTCTGACAATTTTATGTGCTGCCACACACGAGACAGAGCGGGGATACCATGCCTCCTGTCTCAACCAGTCACATTATACTGAGTTTGATGGGGAATCTATAGCGAGTAACTGTGCATGGGTACGGATACATGTTTACATTTGGACAAGTTTAATCTTTCACTAAATGCAGTTTCTCGAATAAATTTGAATTTATTGAATCAACGTTGACTTAATGAAGATACAGAAAATTGATCGAAAATTTTCTAAGATTTAATGCCATTACAGCGCTATGTCGGGATCCTTACGAGTTTTGTAACGTATTCAACCTCAGAAGGGCTATGGCTAACAAAAATAGTTCTAATACATACATACTGGACATCAAACACTTCAAAAGGTGCTCTTAGTGTCCAATTAACTATGATTCAAGAATATAACTGGCCCACACAGATACCTCCATCGAAAAATGGAACCCTGGAGTAAACGTTGCAGACCAAAACAGAATTAGATTGGGATGTGGACAACAACCCGACGGTCGACGTTGGATGATTGAAAAAGTGAGAGTCCCTTCAAACCCACGTCTGAAATGACAAACAATAGTGTAACCGTTGAAGACAATGGACAGCCAAGGAGACACTCTGGAATTCTATAGACGTGTTTAAGCAGACGAATCTATCATTCTGTTCTATCTCTCTGCTAATCCAATCGAAACACTCAAAGCAGTCATGTGACTGCACTGCGATTTCTCCTGATGCGTCTATGCTGCATTGATTGTAAGACATGTAGGTGTAAGACTGAAAATATTGATCCAGTTTACCCAATATAGGTTACTTATCTGTAAAGTCAATGCAGTTATTGGACTGGAATATATTTTAATAACAAACTATTTCAATCAAAGATCTAGATCCAGAATCTAGAGATACAAGCTTACATTAGTTCTAGATTCTATCCAGTTTAAGTCTAAATCTAGATTTATGTTTTGAAGCTTAAATTTAGATTTTAATATCAGAGACGATCATGCACACCCACTTTGACAAATCTATAAAGATTATTTGTAAGGTAATGTTATTATGCTGTTGAAGGGATTGACACTATGGACATTTACGTGGTAAATTAATTTAGAAAAATCCGACAATATTTGCAATGTTATCCATTTTGATTAACAATATTATCCCCTTGAAGGGCTTGCTTGTCACTTATTTCATAACTAGCTGGGATGCCCGGCTTCGCTCAGGTTTTGGAACACAGTACGGATATAAAATGTTTTTTTAAAGGTTATACTTATTACTAATAGAGATAAAGCTTGGATTTTGGGACACTGTACGCAACTAAAATGGTAAAACATAGTTGTAGAGATAGAAGTTTAAAGCCAAAAACGCTAAACAAATTAAATGTGATACAAATGGGTGCACCACTTAAAAGGGCATATCAGTAGTCTTGATAACTCACGCTAGGATATTTATAGGATTTCTTTGTAGCTAACATTTCTTTTAGATCCATTTTACCCCCTTTTTCGATGACAGTCGACGTAGGTCCATAACCTATATAATTTAAATTGGTTTCGAATATTTTTAAACCCCGAAAGATCCCCATTCGATAGATCTAAAATTCAGTATTATAACCCGAGCAGAGCCCCGTACGTGGACATGTTGATCGAATGGAAAGAATAAAAAAAATTATGTATCGACTTATGAGTAGTAGAAGTCTAGATCTAGTTATTTGATTTAGCTTTTAGATCCATGTTTATCCTCTTTTCGATGATAGTCGAGGTAGATCCAGATAAAATTGAAACTGCGCTCGAATGTTTGTACCTTGAGTAGTTATGGCGGAGAAGACGATAATAATTTCACCAGTTCACAAATATATAATAAGATTATGTTTAGGCTATGTGCACATGATCAGTGGGTTTAACAAAATGCCAACCTGAGTCTTCTCTATAATGCGAGGGAGAGAGACCCTCTCTCTGGGTTTAACATCTCTTAGGTTCCCCTGGAGGGTCCTATAAGTTTAATCTGAGACTGTATCTTCTAGTTAAACTCTGAGAATGTAAAGCGTGTGCCTCCTGTTAAAAAAGTGTCATAATTTACTAAAAAAAAAAAAAAAAAACCTGAAGAAGTTGACGTATGTGATCGTGAATAAAAAATGTACGAAAATTGAAACCTTTCTTTAAAAAAAAATATAATTTATTATGGGAACTGTCTATTCAGTGCGTCGTTAAGTTGTATTTGCTGAGCTTGTCGTCAAACAAACGCGAGGAATTTGTCTCAATTATGCGCTTCCTTTTTTCAACTCACCTGTCACGAAAAGTGTATTTCAAGAATTCAGCAGGAGTTTGAAGTTGTTCAAGTCATTAAAAAAATGAACTTTGTCTGTCATATTTTGGTCACAAATTTCCGAACCAATGAAATGATAGGGATAGACGGCATTATTTCACTTGTATTGAAAAGATACAAGTTGTTTTGCTCAAATATAAAAATAATCCACTAATTGCAAGCTTTGAAACATCCGCAGAGCATGTAATAAATAGTTATTTTTCCTTTTCTTAAATTGAATAAAGTGTCACTGACTAACAACTCGGCTAAATTAAAGTCGCATCTGAAAGATTAACATGTTGTCAACACTACGCATTGAACGTTTTATCAAATGACTTAATGATTTAGAATATGACATTTGGCGCCACAGAATAGAAGTCCCTACGGAAGCAGGCGCCAACTGGCTCAAGTGGTAGAGCGTTGGCCTCCAGATCGGGGAGGTCCACGGTACTGATCCTGCGATCGGCAGATTTATTTGTCCAATTTCGTCCCCTGTAACTTGTTGGGTCGGTATCAGTAAAATGTGACCGGCTGAGACAGATCGTGGAATCAGATCCGCGAGCCTCCTGATCTTGAAACCAACGCTCTACCACGTGAACAAGTTCGCTCCTCAATTGTTGTACTGCTCTACTCCGCTCGCACTTTATGTAAGGTGAGTTCAACAACCGTTGAGAGATGTAAAAAAAAGAAGGGAAAGGAATGTTTGTTCATTATTTCTCAATATAAGGTTTTCTTATTTATTTTAAACATTGTTTCAAATTTAGGTAGAAGGCCATCAGATTGATTGAAGAAGGACACTGGAACACGGCAGTGTATGAACAAGGCTCACCCGCCTGTATGTTATGTAAGACATTGATGGTCCTACAGGTTCTTACATGCTGCTTAAGTCGAAGGTAAACTTTAAACACTTGGATCTGGGAGCCTCAAGTGTTAACATTTATTTTGGAACAACCCTCCTTCAAATGTAAAAAATGTTCATGTTTTACAAACTGAAAAACTATTAAACATGCACCTGTATCAACACTAGATAATTATAATGCTCTTTGTTTTATATAACATGCTTTAATCCTTCAAAGACAACGCGTGTGAATAAAATAGAGGTAGACGAAAGAGGTGAATAAGATAAGGAAAGAGATAAAGATGCTGACATTCAAACAACACAGGTAGACACAGACAAACAAAGAGAGAGAGAGAGACTGCAAACGAGAGAGAGAGAGAAAGAGAGAGAGAGAGAGAGAGAGAGAGAGAGAGAGACACAGACAGACAGACAGGTAGACACAAACAGTCATAGAAAGACAGACAGAGAAACCTGCAGACAGACAGGTAGACACAAACAGACAGGTAGACAAAGACAGATAGGTAGACACATACAGACAGAGAATTACACACACACAGAGGGAGAGAGGGAGAGTGAGAGAGAAAGAGAGAGAGAGAGAGCGAGAGAGAGAGAGAGAGAGAGAGAGAGAGAGAGAAGAACAATAATAGAAATAATAATACGGTAACAACAAAAATGGAAAAAAAATATCAAAGCATCAACAACAACAGTAACAACAACAGCAACAGCAACAGCAACAACAACTAGTACCACAACAACAACAAAAGCATATTAATATTATTACTGAAAGGACAATTTAGTTTTGGCTTAAAAGCACCACAGAGAAAACACAGCCATTGATTTAGTTGCATATACCTACTGAATAATATATGAATAGTTTTCTGGGGTTTTTTATGGTAAGAGTCAGATTTTTATATAAAAAATATTTTGAATAATCAAATGACATGTCCAAAAAATTAAGAAAAACACCACCACAAAGAGGAAGCAACACAAAACAAAAAATATCTTCCTGAGAGAGATAGAGAAGGAAAGAGAGAGAGAGAGAGAGAGAGAGAGAGAGAGAGAGAGAGAGAGAGAGAGAGAGAGAGAGAGACAGAGAGAAAGATTTTCAATATTACCATAAAATATTTTAAACATATTTAGAAGAACTTTTTCTAGGCACTTGCACCGTACTTCCACATTTGTCCCAAGTGTAAAATAATATTGACAATTGTGTGGAAGTTATGAAGGACCATTGTGTCAACACTGCACTAGTTTCTTGCGACATAAAAGAATATATTAAAAAGATGTCAACGCATCCCTTTGCTTCATTCTATCTTGTTTGTCTCTGCTTTTTCTTCTGTTTCCCCTTCACGAAGAACGAGGTGGTTTTAGTGGTAGAGCGCGCCAGTTCAAACCTCAAGACGCGCGTTCTGTCCCACGTTCAGGCATAAATATTTGTCGGCTGGGTCAGTGTCAGTATTACGAGTATCTTGCCCGTACAAAACATAAGTCTTGATAGAGGCGAACTCTCAAATATTAGAGCGTTGATCTCCGAATCAGGAGGTTCCCAGTTCTAAACCAATGCTTGGCCAAAAATGTTTGAGTCCGATTTCGTCCCCTACAGGTTGGGTCGATGTCAGTAAAATGTGACCTGATGAGACAGCAGTTAGTTCAGGTCTCCCCAGACGGTCTCGTGTATGGCAGCACATATAATAATATTGCCAGACGTTAGTAACTATAGAGCTTGGAATATTGCCGGCGGTGGTCTTTAAGCAACTAAGTCAACTGAACTCATCTCCGCTCAGTCTCTGTGTTACCTTAGTTTGCCTGGTTCTTAACGTCTTTTGTCAGCAACTTGGCTATTATGCGGACGGATTTCAAGACTAAGCATATTGAACCTCTGGATGTCTGATAGCAGGCGCCACCCCTGAACCGACACAGTTCCTACACGCTCTGCGCTTTGACCATGTCAGTGATATGACCCGACCACACCAAGCTAGGCCAAGTGTTGGTCGGCATCACAGATGACAAAGTACTCGGTCCTGTAATAAACGCCCAAGCACTTGATACCAGGATGAACGTCGACAGTCAGTGGCGGACAGCTCTTGGCATGTACACGCGATGCTAGAGTCTGGCTTGACTAGCTATCTGTTCAGAGCGTGCCTTATTTCTTAAATTATTTGTTATTGTGACCTTCTTTTATTACTATCCGAGACTAAATGTACTACTTATAGAGCAATTATAGAGAAATATGTGTTTAAAGTTTTGAATCGAGAGCCAAAAAACAATGGCGGATGCCCAACACAGACCACCACGGATCAAATTTGGCTTCCCTATCACAATATACAGGTTGTCGGCCTGACATAGGAAGCTGTTGTCCGTTGGCATCCTGTGTGTCTCGAGAAATGAAATGCCACTAGAAATAGATCACAGCATATTGTCTTTGTCAGGCTAGGATGGATGTATGAGTTGGTATAAATTATTCGCACATCCTGTGGACAGGGGGTGGGAAACAAGAAAAAAGGAGTCTGGACCCTTTTGTAGACGTGAGGTTCTTGCGTCACTTAAACCACATCGAGAGTGCTCAGGAGGTTGTTTTAATGTTACCAAATATTTGTATTCGGCATACCCTCTAATGTTCAACCCGGAAGAAACCAGTATATTGTACATTAACAGAGTTAAATCCCTCCTTGATTTAGATTAAGATTTAAATCACAACAGTCCAAGTGATCC
>RQTK01000133.1:694874-716472 GCA_003991915.1 Elysia chlorotica
CTCTCTCTCTCTCTCTATAGAGGGCGAACTGGCTCAAGTGGTAGAGCGTTGGTTTCCAGATCAGGAGGTCCGCGGTTCGAATATCACAATCGTTATCTGTAACTGGTTGGGTCGGTGCCAGTATAATGTGATCGGCAGGATGAAAATTATCAATGTTAATTTGTTGGCTGGTTTTTTAATTTATTTTCTTAACGTCCTGTATCAGGAACTTTATCGCGAGCGGGTCCCAAGGCGAACGTCTGACAATATTACGTCCTGCCGCAGAGAAATAGAGCCAGGCTACCAGGTTTTCGTTCTCAACCATTGATTTTTATCTAAGCTCACTATAACAGTCTAGCACGGTTATTCATTGTATTGTAACACTATTAGAGAAGAAATATATTGTGAAGTTATCTTTCTATGTATAGTTCATGTGGCTCTATGGCAACCTAAAGATACAATGACCGTTGATATTATAATGCTCATAGCCATCTAAGTTTTCAAAAAGTACAATTATATATCAATATTTTGCAGATGCAATTTCAACGACAATTTTTTATTTTAAAATATTGAAAAAAATCTCCCCCGCTTAGCTCCATCCTGTTAGAGAAAACTCCAGATCTGTCCCACTTAATATTAAAATTTTACCACCTTCTTGTGGGTAAATAGTTGTAGATGTGGAGGAAAGTTGTTTGAAGAGAGCAAACCGATGAGACCGATGTATTATCGCTCGCACGTATTAAAATAAAGCCCTAAGATCTGGGGCCCCCAAGACACCTACCTGCGACACCAAATGTAAACAAGACCGAGATCCAGCTCTTGACTCTGATCTTGCGTCTAGATCTATTTGATCCTGGGGACATCCTTTTTTACCCACCAAGAGCCCACTTAAATATAAAAAATATGAATAAAAACCACCTGAAATTACGTTCCACGATTCAAAAAAGTGCCATGACTCGTGTCGATGAGTGGAGAATCGTGATTTCATTAAAATAAAATTCAAATTCCGATATTTTATTAATTATGTCGTGAGGCAAATCACGTCCACATGACGATCCCAGCTTCTAAAGCCACAAATGTATTTTAAATTAAATAAAACATCAAGCGATTAGGTTTATTTTAAGCGTGTCTAAGTAACAATAAACAGACGAGATTTATTTTTAAGCGTCTCTAAGTCTAAATAATAATAAACAGACTATATTTAATTTTAAGCGTCACAGAGTAACAATAAATAGACTAGGTTTATCTTGAAGCGCCTCTAAGTAACAATAAACAGACGGGATTTATTTTTAATCACCTGAAGTAACCATAATCAGACTATATTTAATTTCAAGCGTCTATAAGTAACAATAAATAGACCAGTTTTTTAAAGCGTTTCTAAGTAACAATAAACAGACTAATTTTTTAAAGCGTCTCTAAATAACAACATTCATATTGGATTTATTTTAAGCATATCTAAGTAACAATAAACAGACTAGATTTATTTTTAAGCGCCTCTAAGTGATCGCAAAAAGACGTTGGGCATAAGTGTAACGTGGTGGTAGTTTACGACTCGTCTAAGTCTACCTTATCGCATTATTCTTACGACCCGTCTAAGTCTACCTTATCGCATTATTCTTACGACCAGTCGTAAGCTACCGCGAAGTTATACTTACAATTCTAGATCTTTCTTAATTAATCCACACGTACAGAGATGTTTTGTTTTTTGGTAAGCATTGCGTGGGCGTCTTGGCAACAAGATCATAACAACAGAGGCTGCCTAATGCACTTGTATTTTTTTTTAAACAATAGTTTTTGTGTGCCCACAGTGCTTTATCAGTGCTTTATCACCAGTGTAATGGTAATATATATATATATAGAGAGAGAGGATAAAGTTAGGGTTAGGGTTAGGGTTGGATTAGGGTTAGGGTACTTTTATTGCCCGTCAAAGGAAAATTGTCATCCTGGTTACCATCGTTACATTAACCTCATCAGGTAGACAATTGCATGTACTTAGAACATATAGTGTACATGTATATAAATAGTTGAAGATGTATATAAATAAATATAAGACCGTGAAACTAAATCACAATCGTAACCGCCATCCTCTTTTTCATCTCGAAATATTTACATTTGTATACCCCCCCCCCTCCCCCCAATTTCCATTATGAGCTCTGCTTTCTAAGTTCTCATTTAATATGCGTTTTTCGACATCGTATATTAAGGGTGGCATATAGCAGCTAGCTTTACGCCCTTTTTGTTCTAACCGCCCTAGTGACCTCCTTACTGACTATTTAAACAGTAGGCATAGAGAAAGACGTTACAATGTCAATACCTAGAGGGACTGGAGATGGAAGAATAGAAAGAGTGTGTGTGTATGTGTGAGTGTGCGTGTGTACGCTAGAGAGAGAACGCTGATGAAGAGGAATAGATAGACAGAGATAAAGTGTGAGTGTATCTGTGTGCGTGATGGAGAGGCAGACATACAAACTGACAAAGACAGAGGGAGAAAAAAGGTGTGGGGGGGGAGATAGATTTTTTTAAAGATTGGGGGGGGGGAGATTATTAATAGAAGAGCAGGGAGAAAGTGTGTGTGTGTGAGAGAGAGAGAGAGAGAGAGAGAGAGAAAGAGAGAGAGAGAGATATGGAGAGAGAGAGGATAAAGTTAGGGTTAGGGTTAGGGTTGGATTAGGGTTAGGGTACTTTTATTGCCGATTGTGATTTAGTTTCATGGTCTTTATTGGTAGTTAAGTCAATAAAGAAATTGTAGAAGTGTTTATGTAAAAAGAAGGGAGAGGTAAATGACAACAGACGAATATACAAACAAAAAAGAGATACAGGAACAGAGGTAAACAAAAAAAGAGACAGAAACAAATAGACGGAAAATTAGACATAGATAGACAAAAGAAAAGCAGAGAGACGGTCAGACAGACAAAAATTAATAACAAAGAGAGGCGAAATAAAGGTTTATTGAATGAAAGGAAAAAAAAAAAAAGAAAAGAGAGAGAGAGAGAGAGAGAGAGAGAGAGAGAGAGAGAGAGAGAGAGAGAGAGGGGGGAGATTGTGTGTATGCGTTGTGAGAGAGAGAGAGAGAAGGAAATGGAAAGAGAGTGTGTGTGAGAGATGGGGAGAAAGGCACAGACACACAGAGAGAACCAGATGATCAGGGTGAAGACAGTACCGTGTGGGGTGGGTGGGTGCTGAGACAATATTTATATTGAGTGAAACCCGTCATTTGAACTTTTCAATATTGACCAAAGTTTCTCGTGAGTGTAGAGTACTTATATACTTCTTTTTCCCGGTAAGGCTATGTACACACGGCCTGCTATAAAACAAATGGCTGACACCCGCAGTTTCTTCACTTGCTCTGATTTCAGCATATGCACGTCCGGTAAGTTCAGTACAATAGTTTCATTGAGTGATCTAGAAGCTGTTTAGGAACGGCGAAAATTCATTGTTGCTAGGTGAAGCCAAATTATAGGTTGACCAAGGATTTGTATTATTTTATTTATTGCCACCACCAGCACCACCAGCACCACCACCACCACTATCATTTTCGTTATCACCATCGTCATTATCATCGTCATCCTCCTCCTCCTCCACCTTTCCCTCCTCGTCCTCCTCCTCCTCTTCATCTTGATCATCATGAGCATCAACACTAGTATTACATCCACCACCATCATCATGGCTTTTAATTTCTTGTTTCCATTGACTTATCTCTTGTTTGCTTTGTTTTTTTCATATTCATTTAAATTTTTAAAATACAGTAAAATTAACCGTGGTTATTTTGGCTAAGAATACGATATTGATCATTACAATGGCAATCTTCACCATAGCCATACGTGTTTCCATAACTTTTTTAGGTGTTTACATTTCGACAGATTCTGAAACCTATCGCTTTCTGTCCGTTTAACAATATTTTTACTTCAATATGTCTACCCCATCTCGGCACAAAGTAATGGAGATAACAAAGATTTGTGTAACAATCTGCCTTTGTAAAATCAATGGCAGCATCGCCACCATGTTCACCAAGAATTAGCGAGATTGCAAATATATTACCATTCGTTTTAAAAGAAAAACCTCAACATAACATTATTTTTTGCTGTAAATTGACACATTTTCAAAGGTCCATGTAAGCAGCAAAGTTTGAGCTGTACCTTGAAAGTGGTCTATGGAATCTCGTTCTAAGTGTACACACCACTGTGGCCTTTTGTTCTTAGGTTAAACAAATAGACCGAGATTGGAACAGTCGGGCCAGTGGACGAAACGAACTTTTTAGGTTTTTACATTAATCCTAAAAACGTGCCACTTTTTTAAATGGACACCAATCAAAGGCAATAGAATTAAGTAAATTGTTTTTGCAAGATTGTGAAATAACATTTGTTTTTTAAAGAAATTTTACATTAAGGCAACTGACCATTTGAACGTATGTTAAAATCTTAGCTTAAAGTTTTATTTATTATTATAGATAATCATTACAATATAAAAATAACCTTTAAAATTGTTCACACTAATTTTTCTCCGAAAGATAATATAATAAAGAGTTTATTATTTTCCTTACATTAATTGAACATAGTAATAGAAAGACGCTCGATCAGGAGATATTGACAAGAGTTACAGACGTCCAGGGTTCTACCTCCAATCGGGGCTAAACGTTCAGCTGTTGTTATATCTTTAAGTTGAAACTATTATGCTTCTCGTTTGAAATACCTGAGAATACATTATAGATCCTGACGTCCCAGTCGAATTTAAGATTGAAGTTTACGATATCCACATCTGATAAAATTGGTGTTTAGTAGCTCGTATTCATGTTCTTTTAGATGGGACAGTTTTTTTCTGGTTAAGCGTCTCCTATGTTTCAAAGAATATCGTATACGGTGACGGATTTCGAGACTTACAGCCTGGTAATTTTCTTCGTGCCGTTACACAGAGACATAACAGAGAATTCAAGACTTTTGTCTACGGCGGTCACATGACGCGCACATTAACTTACCCATGTTTTGCATGGTCGAGGTTCAGAACCCTAATTGAACTTGTAAAAGGTCTCTTTATTGTCATAAAAATATAACTATTTTAAAAAAACCATGGAGAATAAGATAGGGTGATCACCCTTTAAGTGGGATTCCACAACTGTAGCTCTGTTTTGGCACTTTTGTGTCAAGAGTGCTTTAATTTTCGTGAAATGCTGACAAAATGAATACCCTTTCATACATGCCTGTGGTTTGTTGTTTTTAAAAACTGATTACGTGCACGCATATAGAGTTGTATTTAAATGCTGTGTCAGTGAAAGGATTATTACAGAATCTATTTTCATTTAATCATTAGTTTAACATTTAGTTCAGAAACGATGGTTTTCCTAGCAGTTTTTATAATCACTACAATGAAATGATCAGAAATGAATTTAAAATAAAAATCTACAAAGCATGCAAAAAATATAACATAACAACAACGACAACAACGACAACAACAAAAACATTACAAATATGGTACAAAAATGGAAATGTAATCTACGTGATTGAAGAGTAAAAAAATCAACAACAACACACACAAAAAAAAACAGGTCTAACATGGTTATCTTCTTCGCATGCTTATAGGTGTTTTGTTCTTGTACAGGAATTGACAGTCTTGAGCAGTACAATACGTAGTGCAACACCAGTCAAGGGGGAGATAACCTAGGCACCAGCTAAGGGAAGATAACCCAGCAGCCATGTCAAGACTAAGTGGTGGGCGCCTTGGCGTTCTGACCCTGCTGGTAGCAGCTTTAGTGATCCCCTCACAACAAGGTAACGATATTGTCTGGTCATGTGCATTATTGATTAGGCGGTTTCTCGAAACTCGCATATTATCCTGTTTGCAGCTTTAGAGATCGTCGCTAAGCCAGGTAAACGCCATTCTTTAGTGCATGTGCAGTAATGGTTTGTCTCAAAACTCGCATAGTATCCTGCTAGCAGCTCTAGCAATCGCTGCCCAGTAAGGTAAAGCTATTCTCTAGTATAAGTGTGTTAGGTGTGGTTTGTTGATCACTCAACACTGGGCGTAACCGTTAGGCTATTATGTGGACTGATATTTCTAACAAACTTGGTTATGTACTGCCTCATAGAGACAAAGCGGGGAGACCGTGATTATTGTTTTAGCCAGTCACATCATACTGAAAGCGGAACGATATGTACCCTCAATGTCTCCAACACATAGGAAAATTGTTATGCCGGATTAATGAAATGCTAGCATTTGGTTTTGGGTACAATATTATAGCCGTTACTGTACTGGCGTGCTGCATAACCAACCTTCTGGTATTTGGTTTCTTAGGTTAGTAACTTTAAGCTCAACGTTAGCATTAAGGCTATACTGCGCACGGATTCCAAAACTAACCAAGCCACCCAAGTTCGAATCCCCAATATGAAAAAAAAAATAGAAAGAAATCCATCAGAGAAGCATCTAGGAGTCATGACCTGGATCTTTGTGGGTTCGGCCCACAGATTTCTATTAATAGAAATATGTGGTTTGGCCTTTCCGGGTATTCATAAGTCTAGGGCAAGGCTTCCAAAAATAGTGGTAGCCCTGGTTTAGGGCCAAGACACTTGCCATGATGGCGGTTACTTTGTTTCATCATCTTTAAGTATCTAGATGTTACATTTCACATAACATGATCAAGATCTGCGAGCAATGCCTCTGTTATGCTTGGTAAATTCCTGCCATTATTTTTCTTAAGAAAAACGTTAAATATAAATTACATCCAAACTTTTAAACCTTAAGTTATAGTGCGGATCATGTTTGGTGCTTTTATTGTTTTTGTTTTGTTTTTTGTTTAGCAAATATGAATAAGTTAACATTAAATTTTAAGCTAATTAGTGAACATCAGTTTTCCGTTCAAACAGCGAATGTTTTATGAAGTCGCTCTATTTGATAATGTATACTGTGCTTTCCATGGGTTGGTCGCACCTCAGAAAGTTCCTCACTATTCACTGATATATTGTCATTGAATTGAGGGTTTTAGAGACTAGTAATGCTGGACTTGATTTGTCATTCTATTTGTTTTTTTTTACCTCTAATGTCAGCAACTGGGATATATCTTAAACGGATCTCAAGAATTAAGTCTGGCAATTTTAGACATTGCCACGCACACAGTGTGGGGATACAAGGACTTCTATCTTGGCCGGTCACATTATTCTGTGACTGAACCCACCAGTGTCTCTCATTTTCTCCATTTGTTGGACAACGTGTCTGTGTTATTTCCGGATCCCCTGGTGGGTAGGCAAGCTAGCCAGAACATACGGCCGGATAGCGAGTAATCCATCGACGCTCGCTGACGTGACTAAAGCATAGGGGTAGTAGTTGAGATGGTTTAACGTCCAGCATCAGCACTATATAGGTTATATTGTGAACGAGCCGCAAGACTGACGTCTGACAATTATATGTGCGGCCGCACACGAGACAGGGTGAGGATACCATGACTCCTGTCCCAGCGGGCCACATTAAACTAATACCGACCCAACCAGTAGGGAACGAAATCGCCAAGCCTCGAATCACGGACCTTTTGTGTCAGAAGCCGATTTTCTTCTCCAGGACCCCGCCCCCCCCCCCCCCCCAAAAGCATAAGGAAGTTAAACATTTGGTTTTTTGGTATCTTGACGTCTGTGGTCGAGCTTTACATAGCTGGCTGTAAGCAGGTGGCTTTAACTGTTTAATGGGAGACAGACATTTAGAGAACCGGAAACCACCATGAGGCTTAGACCGTAAAAAGGTAACGAACGGGTAGATTTCGGAAATCACCCTGAGGCTTAGAACGTAAAAAAAAAGGAAACGGACGGTTAGAGTTCAGATACCATCATGTGGCTGACACCGTAAAAAAGGAAACGGACGGTTAAATATCGAAGACCACCACGTGGCTTAGACCTTAGAAAAGAAACGGGCGGTTAGATTTCGGAGACCATCTTGCAATGTAAAATAGGTAATGGGCGGTTTGAGAATCAGAGACCCCTAGAGACTTTTATTTATGTTAACTTATGTATACATTTTCAAAGAAAGGCGCTGCTGCTCAAGAACAGAGAGTATACCGGGACTAGGCGCAAGGCGAAAGAGAAAATACTATTGAAGGAGATAAATAGGAAAGGATGAGATAAATAGTTCAAAATTAACATTGATAAACATTGATAAACAAATTTATAAATAAGGTAAAGTCTGACTATTCTATATGAGTAATGTAACATAAAAAGGGCAATAAGAAAAATCAATAATCAGCGTTTTAAATACAGTTTTAAGAAGGAAACTACAGCCTCAATTATTCTGACCCATGATAGGCAAAATCATCACGGCGAAATCTCCAACTATGTCACACTTTTTTTTCGTTACACAAACTCGAATCGCATTACATAACGTTACCGAATGTTTTCCCTTCCCCAGAGGAGGTTGTCAAAAAGCAGCTACAGCAGGTCGTACAGAATTGCCAACAAGGAGCCTATTTTGACGTCGTCAACCAAGTTTGTCGTAAGATTCTTTATATTATATACAGACTTACTTCATTCTGCTTCGGCCATCAGCATCTAATAGTTCCATTGATTTATTCTATATTATCTGTCTTGGATGGCAGTTGACCATGCACACAATCTTGTTAATCGCAGTTTAAATAGAGCTAATGACAAGTCTTGGGCTGTGAGTAGTGCTAAGTTGTGGCTACCACGCATCCAAAGCGTCTCTTTGCTGTTCCATTGCGTGTGATAATCTAGTCACAGCGGGCATTGTGTACAACCAGCTCCAACGATCTTGACTTAAGTACGAGGCCTTCTGAAGTACACGCAAATTAACTGAAGTGAAGACATTTTTACACAACAAGCGTAACACTGATCTATATCTTTTAAATTGTTGGCCCCAATTAGGCAGAATGGTCCTGAGATGGTATTTTTCTCAGCCTACAAGCCTACCAGTCCGAGACTCTAAACTGTTCCAACTCTGCCTAATACTGTAATGGTATAGCTCACTTTGATTCTAAATCAAAATATTTTTCATTATTTCGGTGACTTTGCCTAAAACTTGAAGAAAGCCTTGCTCAAGCTCCATATCACTTGTTTCTATTCCAGTGGTTCTGCCAATCTTCTGCCCATCGAACTCCGTGCGAGATACCGTCGTGGGTTGCCGCTGCTCTCAAGGACTCGCCTACAACGGCCTCCGAGGCGCTTGTGGTTCGTTTATTTGTTTTGTTGCTACACGTCTAGCGTCAACACTATGTAGGCTATATTGTGGGCGGGACCCAAGACTGAAGTATGGCAATTTTACGTATTGTCGCTGGCGAGACAGGGCGGGGAGACCTGGAATTCTGTCTCAGCCGGTCGCATTAAACTGACACCGAACCAGCCAGTAGGAAACAAAATCGGAAAATGCATTTTCGAACCACGAACCTTCCTATCTGAAGACCAACTCTCTACCACTTGAGCCAGTTCGCCCCCTGACACTTGTGGTAAGGCCAGCTCTGCATATTCCAACGCTGTATCATAAAATCGACCTCTACATCAGCTGGGCTGAGGGGGCCCCGTTTGTGCAAATGTAGACGAACGCCTTCCCATCCGAAAGTTGAAGAGGGAGAGTGATAGAGAGATAGAGTGAGAAAGAGAGAGAGAGAGAGAGAGAGAGAGAGAGAAAGAGAAAGAGGAAGAGAGAGAGAGAGAGAAAAAAAGAAATAGACAGAGATTTGCCATCTCCAACCAATGATTACTGCCAAAAGCATCTGCACACATCACTTACTATTTTGTGAATCTTTTCCGTTAAGGCTGGAGACCAGGCGAAAAACATTACAGACGCTATGATTGCATGTTGGGTTTGTTGTTTAGTGTAACACATCAGCACGGTATAATGCTATGTTATAGACGGGTCCCAAAACTAACTTCTGGCGATTTTATATGCTGCCACACAGTGTCAATCCGATAATACTACGACTCCTGTCTCAGACATTATACTTCAAACCGATCCAACCATTAGGTGTTGGAATCAAACAATACATTTTTAACCGATCATGGATGTCGAACCAGTGAGCCCCCGATTGGGGTACAAACGCTCTACAACTTACGTTCCCCCTCCCTTGTTAGGACCTTTCTATCTCTTAGAAAAAAAAGCAGCAACGTTAAAAACAATCACATACCTTTCTTTGACACCAATAAATCATATGTCAGGATTAATTTTAATCCTCAATGGATTCAGTTACAAGATAAATGAAATGAAGTATGAAAACTAGAAGGTATTAGTTACAAAAAATAATACGTGGTTGAAGTATTGTTTCTAATACGTTTTGTACGAGAAAACGATCTTAAAGTGAACAAGAAGAGACATTACCCATTGATCCATGATTGTACACATTATGTCATTTCAGAAGTCGCAACGCAGACGCAGCAATCAGGTTGCCCCGTTGGCCAGTACTTTGACACTGTCAACAATCGATGCCGTGAGTTCACTTCCAAAAAGATTGCTTTAATTCCTGGTTATACATGGATAACATTCTTCAAATTCAAATCATCTAAAAATATCGAAGCAGCAACTCCACATCCTTGTCTTCTTCTTTTGCTGCTGTTGCTTCTGATGCTGCTGGTGGTGGTGGTGGTGCTGCTGCTGCAGCTACTACTACTACTACTACTACTACTACTACTACTACTACTACTACTACTACTGCTACTGCTACTGCTACTACTACTACTACTACTACTACTACTACTACTACTACTACTACTACTACTACTACTACTACTACTACTACTACTACTACTACTACTACTACTACTACTACTACTACTACTACTACTACTACTACTACTACTACTACTACTACTACTACTACTACTACTACTACTACATCTCATCCATGTTCAAATACCCTGCTTTTTGTCGTGGTATCAGAATTATTGTGTTAGACCTACAAGTGACAAACCGTTTGCTTAAAATTTGGAAGAAAAAAAAAATTATAGATCCCCCTCCCAACTTTGAAGTGCGTATTTAACAAAAGTAAGAAATAAAAAACGAAACCAATAAATAAATAAGAAGCATGAATAAATCATCTCAATTATAACTTGGAAAAATCATTTTAAGTTGTTCACGAATTTTTTAAATCAAGGGTAAAACAGGAACAAGAAATATCTGGATCATAAATGTTAAATCAGAAGAATGTTAGTGCATATATTATTCTTTTGACCAAGAGAATGTTGTGAATTAAAGATCAACCGGTATCTTCTCAGTGTACTCTCCCACAACTTGCCCATATAATGCAGCAGTGGACGCAACACTTGGATGCAGATGTCAATCAGGCTATGCCTACAACGGCCTGTCAGGCCAGTGCCGTAAGGATTCTAGTTCACCTAAGTTTCGACATAGAATTCCATTTGCAAAAATATCTCTCCGCAATACATAAAAAAGTACAAAACTCCCTAACTTTAAATTAATAAATTATAACAAGAATGAAAGGTATGAGTACGTGTATCCTGAAAATGCTATTCTATTTAAAATATTTCATCCATTTTAGTGGCTCATAAGTCAATTTAGTAAAGCTATGACATAAATTAATAAAATTTATTTCATCAATGTGTAATGTACCAATTACTAGAAAATAATGTGGTTCTTTATATTTTGCAATAAAAAAAGCAACACATTAACCCCCACCGCCGTGCATGTTATAATTATACAAAAAGGAATGGATCAATTTTTTTAAACACAAACATGCACTTTAAAAATCTTTAAAGAGCTATCATTTTTGGTAGGGAGTGTGCAAATAGGCCTACTTAAAAAAACTATATGCCAGTTAAACAATCTACATTTTCATCGAAAAAAAGAAATAAAAGACTAATAAATGAAAATATTAATACTATCTCATGGACAATATGAGCAGTTTGATGACATAAATATTAAAGATTAATAGTTTTATATCAGATACTGGATAAAATCAGTAAATTAATGATTATACCTTAATAACGTCACCTTATATTTCACAAATGTGTTAAGTTACAAGCGTTAGAGTTAATAAATATATTGTTATTTTACTTGTTCAAAAAAGCAACACAGTTTTCTCCCCAAACTTTCAGAGGTCCAGACACAACAGACAACCTGTTCCTCTGGACAATATTTTGACACTGTCAACAGTCGCTGTTGTAAGTTTTATCTAAGTAATTGTTATGTTAACTAAATATGCTGTGCTTTTTACATTGTTGTTGATCAAATAAGTTTATCCACTTTTCTGCTAATCCTAAAATTGAAAAAAACCTCACCTTTACAAGTATTACTAAAGAAACTGAACCAAAGGCAATTTTTCAGTTTAAAGTTATAGCCCTTGAAATGCCAATAATCTATTTAAAAGTACCTTCGTCTAATAGAAAAAAATTCATACTGAATCCATGATATCTATTTGGTATCAAAGTATCAAAAGTTCCTCCTAAATACATTAGCTCAAATTCAAATCTATTTTTTTTCTTTTCAGTAACCTCTCCCACAACCTGCCCATTTCCTGCAATAGTGGATGTAACAATGGGATGCAGATGCCAAAACGGCCAAGTTTACAATGGAGTCACAAGACAGTGTCGTAAGTGTCCTACTGCCATAGAATTCTGCTGTGTGTATAGAAACTCTTCTTATGAAATATTACAATAGGAAAACTTCTGTGTAGTGTTTTCTTTGAAAGTATAAACTAAAAAAGTGTGTTTTAAGAAAACCCTAAGGGCAACATAGTAATGCTTTTGGATTATATTTTGTAAAATGAAGACAAAATCTTTACGAATATGGTCTTCTAACATTTATAAAATTACACAAACCAAGAAATAATGAGACAAGTAACCACTTGCAACAAGAAGAGGAATAAAAGGTTGTTACAAAATTAAAAAATAAATACCATTTTAAATGTTATTTTAACTTTTGACAATAATATTGTAGTTGATTACGCTACCTTATTTTCGTGATAATAAAGCTACAAGTATCACCTTTTGTAAATCATATTATATTTTTGTTATTTCACTTGTTTCAAAAGGCAATATAAATTTTCGTCTCCCAATTTTCAGAGATCCAGACACAGCAGACTACCTGTTCCTATGGACAGTATTTTGACACCGTCAACAATGTCTGTTGTAAGCATTTATCTAAGTAATTGTTATGTTTACTAAATATGCTTTGTTTTTCACTTTTTGTTTGATCATATTTATTTATCTACTTTTCTGTGACAACTGATAATTCTTAAAACAATCATATACGTGTACAATTAAAACGAAAAAAAGAAAATTGTTTTATTCTGAAAATTTAAATTGATATACCTTGACATGTTACAATGATTGATAAAAAAAAGTACCACCATGTAATAAGAACATTTTACACTAAGTATCTTTTTGCATTGAGTATATAAATAGCCAAGGAAAAAAGTATATTTTTAGCAGTAAATCAATAAAACATTACCAGAAATTCTTATGTTTTTTAGTAAATGAAAAGTATCAAACAGTTCCTGCAAATATATTTGCTCAAATTTAAATCCATATATATTTTTTCCTTTTCAGTAACCTCTCCTCAAACCTGCCCATATTATGCAGTAGTGGATGCAGTCTTAGGATGCAGATGTCAAAACGGTCAAGTTTACAATGGAGTCTCAAGACAGTGTCGTAAGTGTCCTACTGCTGTATAATGCTGCTGTTTGTGGACAGAATATCTTCTATTTGATTTTAAAATAGAAAACTTTCAATGTTTTGTTATCCCTGAAAACATAGACCTAAAGCTCCCGACAAATGAGTGATTTAAGATAACTTTTATGGCATAATGTTAAATCTTTTGAAAAATATTTAGTAGAATCAAGACAATATCTTTTGGAAAATGGTCTTCCTGCAATAACAAACATAGATAAATCATGAAACCAAAAGAGAGCATTTGTCTTAAGAAGAAAAGTATAGAAAAATTTCAAGAATGTAAATTTTTTTTTAGACATATGTTATAAATTTTTATAAAAATAATTATAATGTTTGTATACAATAGCTGATAAGACCAATAAATTAATGATTATTCGTTGATAAGATTCTTTCATATTTTATGTTCCATATTATACTTTTAGTTCATAAGCCTCAAAATTAAAATATATCATGTCGTTTTTTGTTTAAAGAAGCAAAAAAATGTTTGTCACAACATTTTCAGAGACTCAGACACAACAGACTACCTGTTCCTACGGACAGTATTTCGACACTGTCAACAGTCGCTGTTGTAAGCTTTTATCTATGTAATTGTTATGTTAACTAAATATTCTTTGTTTGTTGCTCTGAGGTTAATTGTATTTATTTATCTACTTTTCTGAGACAACTGATTATTCTGAAAAAATCATTTATATATACACTTAAAACTGAATTTAAGGCAATTTTTCCCTAAAATTTTTTCTGATTTCACAGTAATTGATTTTAAAATAGTACCTAGGTGCAATAAGAGCAAGTCACACTAAATTCATCACATCAATATATCTTTGAGCATTGAGTATATGGATAACAATAAAAAAAATTTTTTTTAAGCATTAATTCAATTAACTATAACATTACCAGAAATTATTACGTTTTTGATAAGTGAAAAGTATAAAACAGTTCATTATAAACATATTTTCTCAAATGTAAATCTATTATTATTTTTCCTTTTCAGTAACCTCTCCTACAACCTGCCCATATTATGCAGTAGTGGATGCTGTCTTGGGATGCAGATGCCAAAACGGTCAAGTTTACAATGGAGTCACAAGACAGTGCCGTAAGTGTCCTATTGCCGTAGAATGATGCTGTGTGTATAGAAACTATCTGCTCATTGAATTTTACAATAGAAAACTTTATGTGTATTGTTAACTCCAGACAAATTTAATTTAATATAACTTTTAAGACACCATATTTAATCTTTTTAAAATTTTAAAAGAATCAAGACAAAATCGTTTTACTGCAATAATAAACATAGACCAATTTTAAAACAAAAAAGGTATTTGTCTAAAGAAAGAGAAAAAAGAATGCAAATACAAATTAAAAAAAATTATTTTTATCATTTCAGGGCATATGCTTAAAAATCTGATGAAAATACTCATAATTTTAGTATCAAAAAGTTGATAAAACTATTAAGTTATTAATTATTGGTTGATAATATTCTGTTGTATACTATATTTAATAAATTCTTTAGTTTATAGGTGTCACAGATTACAATATATCATTAACTTTTTTGTTTAAAGAAGCAACAACATTTTTTCCAAAAATTTTCAGAGAATCAGACCCAACAGACTACCTGTTCCTACGGACAATATTTTGATACTGTCAACAATCGCTGTTGTAAGTTTTTATCTAATTATTATACTAAGGAAGTGCATGGCATGCACCCACTTTGTTTAAAATAAGTACCTACGTGTAATAAGAACAAGTCTCACTAAATTCATCATACCAATATACCTTCTGCATTGAGCATATGGATAACCATGAAAAAAGAATATTTTTAACAGTAATTCAATAAAACATTATGAGAAAGCAATACGTTCTGATAAATGAAAAGTATCACACAGTTCCTCCTAAATATATTTACTGAAATTTTAATCCTTTTATATTATTTTTCTTTTCAGTAACCTCTCCTCAAACCTGCCCATATTATGCAGTAGTGGATGCTGTCATGGGATGCAGATGTCAAAACGGTCAAGTTTACAATGGAGTCTCAAGACAGTGTCGTAAGTGTCCTACTGCCGTATAATGCTGCTTTATGTAGAGAAACTATCTGCTCATTAAAGTGTTACAATAGAAAACTTTCTGTGTGTTGTTATCCCCCCGAAAGCATGAACTCCAGAAAAATATGTGTTTTAATCTAAATTTTATGGCATCATATAAAAGGTTGCTAAACATTTTTATAACAATCAAGACACAATTTTTTTCTGAAATGTTTTTCCTGCTAAATGAACATAGATAAAACATGAAACCAAAAGAAACATTATTTTCGTCTTAATAAGAGAAGTAAAATATTGACAGATTTCAAGAATTTTTAATTATTTTTAGGCATATGTTAAATTAAAGTCTCTTTTTTTTTAAAGTCATAATAAAAAATTTGATAAAACCCATAAGTTATTAATTAGTCATTGATAATATTCTCTTGCATTATATATATCATATATATATATATATTTAGTTAAAATATTGCTTAAAGAAGTAACACATTTTTTCCACAAAATTTTCAGAGACTCAGACACAACAGACTACCTGTTCCTACGGACAGTATTTTGACACTGTCAACAATGTCTGTTGTAAGCTTTTATTTATGTAATTTTTATGTTAACTAAATATGCTATGTTTTTCATTTTGTGGCTGATTATATTCATTTATATACTTTTCTGAGACAACTGATAATTCTGAAAAAAAAAGGATGTACATGTACAATTAAAACTGAATACAAGGCATCTTTTCCTAAAGTTTTATCTGATAGACCTGAAGATATCACAGTAATTGATTTAAAAAATGTACCTACATGTAATAATAACAAATCACCCTAAATTCATAACAGCAATATTCCTTTAAGCAATGAATATATGGATAACCATTGAATTTTTTTTATTATGTTGAACAGCAAGTTAACAAAACATCGCCAGAAATTGTTACGTTTTTGATAAGTGGAAACTATCAAACATTTCAACCTAAATATATTGCTCAAATAAAAGCCATATATTTTTTTTCTTTCTTTTTAGTAACCTCTCCTCAAACCTGCCCATATTATGCAGTAGTGGATGCTGTCTTGGGATGCAGATGTCAAAACGTGGTTGATCATATTCATTTATGTACTTTGCTGAGACAACTGATAATTAAAAAAAATCATTTACATTTACAATTAAAACTGAATATAAGGCATTTTTTCCAAAAATTTTAACTGATAGACCTGAAGATGTCACAGTAATTGATTTAAAAAATGTACCTACGTGTAATAAAAACAGGTCACACTAAATTCATCACATCAATGTACCTTCATGCATTGAATATATTGATAACCATGAAAAAATGTATTTTTTTATATTTAACAGCAAGTTAACAAAACATCACCAGAAATTGTTACGTTTTTGATAAGTGAAAAGTATCAAACATTTCATCTTAAATATATTGCTCAGATTTAAATCTATTATTTTTTTTCTTTTCAGTAACCTCTCCTAAACCTGCCCATATTATGCTGTAGTGGATGCAGTCTTGGGATGCAGATGTCAAAATGGTCAAGTTTACAATGGAGTCTCAAGACAGTGTCGTAAGTGTCTTACTGCCGTAGAATGCTGCTGTTTGTAGAGAAATTATCTTTTCATTAAAGTGTTACAATAGAAAACTTTCTGTGTAGTTATTCCCCGAAATTAAGAACTCCAGACATATGTGTGTTTTAATCTAAGTTTTATGGCATCATATTAAATGCTCGTAAAAATATTTATTAGAATCAAGACACAAGTTTTTCTGAAATAGTCTTCCTGGAAAATGAACGTAAATAAAACATTAAAACAAAAGAAAGCATTTTGTCTTAATAAGAGAAAAAAAAAGGATAGACAAAATTGTCAAAATTTTAAAATTATTTTTAGATATATGTTAAAACAAAAAAACAACCAATAATAATCTTTGTATCAAATAGTTGATAAAACCAATAAGTTATTAATTAGTTGTATATCATATATATGTATATATATGTTTAGTTAAAAAAAATTGCCTAAAGAAGTAACACATTTTTTCTGCAAAATTTTCAGAGACTCAGACACAACAGACTACCTGTTCCTATGGACAGTATTTTGACACTGTCAACAATGTCTGTTGTAAGCCTTTATCTATTTAATTTTTATGTTAACTAAATATGCTATGTTTTTCACTTTGTGGTTGATAATATTCATTTATGTACTTTTCTGAGACAACTGATAATTCTTCAAAAATCATTTATGTGTGCAATTAAAACTGAATATCAGGCAGTTTTTCCTATAATTTCAACTTATAGACCAGAAGATGTCACAGTATTGATTTAAAAAAAAGTACTTATGAGTAATTAGAACAAGTTACACTAAATTCATCACATTCATACCTTCGTGCATTAAGTAAATGAATAATAATGAAAAAAAGTTTATTTTTAACAGCAAGTCAACAAAATATTACCAAAAATGTTTACGTTTTTGATAAGTGAAAAGTATTTATCAGTTCTTCTTAATTTTATTTGCTTTTATTTAATATTTATTATTTTTTTTTTCTTTTCAGTAACCTCTCCTCAAACCTGCCCATATTATGCAGTAGTGGATGCTGTCTTGGGATGCAGATGTCAAAACGGTCAAGTTTACAATGGAGTCTCAAGACAATGTCGTAAGTGTCCTACTGCCGTAGAATGCTGCTTTATGTAGAGAAACTATCTTTTCATTAAATTTTTACAACAGAAAACTTTCTGTGTATTGCTATTCCCCAAAATCAAGAACTCCAGACATATGTGGGTTTTAATATAACTATTTTTTTGGCATTATATTAAATGTTGGTAAACATATTTATTAGAATCAAGTCAAAATTTTTTTTTCTGAAATAGTCTTCCTTGAAAATGAACGCAATTAAAACATGAAACCAAAGAAAGCATTTGTCTTAACAAGAGAAAAAAACGGACCGACAAAAATTTCAAGAATTTTGAATTATTTTTAGACGTGTTAAAAAAAGGAAACAACCAATCATAATCTTTGTATCAAATAGTTGATAAAACCTATGAGTTGATAATTATTCATTGATAGTATTCTTTCGCATTATATATATCATATATAAATTTAGTTAAAAAATGTTTAAAGAAGTAACATAATTTTTTCCACAAAATTATCAGAGACTCAGACACAACAGACTACCTGTTCCTATGGACAGTATTTTGACACTGTCAACAATCGCTGCTGTAAGATTTTATCTAAGTTTATTTTTATATTAACTAAATATGCTATTACTTTCACTTTGCGGTTGATCATATTTATTTATATTCTTCTTTGTGACAACTGATAATTCTGAAATAAAGTCATTCACTTGTACAATTAAAACTGAATATAATGCATTTTTTCCAAAAATTTTAACGGATAGACCTAAAGATGTCACAGCAATTGATTAAAAAAAAGTACCAACGTGTAATAAGAACAAGTAACACTAAATTCATCACATCAATATACCTTTGTGCATTGAGTATATGTATAACCATGAAAAAATGTGTATTTCTAGCAGTAATTCAATAAAACATTACCAGAAATAAATATTGTTACGTTTTGGATAAGTGAAAAGCATCAAACAGTTCTTCCTAAATATATTTGCTCAGATTTAAATCTATATTTTTTTTCCTTTTCAGTAACCTCTCCTCAAACCTGCCCATATTATGCAGTAGTGGATGCAGTCTTGGGATGCAGATGTCAAAACGGTCAAGTTTACAATGGAGTCTCAAGACAGTGTCGTAAGTGTCCTACTGCCGCTTTGGGTAGAGAAACTATTTGCTCAATAATTGTTACAATAGAAAACTTTCTGTGTATTGTTATCCCCCGAAAGTATGAACTCCAGACTAATATAACTTTTAAGACACCATCTATAATCTTGGGAAAATTATTTAGTCGAATCATGACAAAATCTTTTCGGAAATGGTCTTCCTGCAATAAATCATAAAACAAACAAAAAAACTTATATCTGAAGAAGAAAAAGAAATGAAAGAAAAAATTTCAAGAATTTTAATTTTTTTTTACTTAATTATATTAAAAATGTACATAAAATACTTATAATGTTTGTATGAAATAGTAAAACCATTTGGTTTAAATTTATTAGTTGATAATATTCTATCGTATTATATATTTTATATATACTTTTAGTTTATAAACATCTCAAATTAAGATATTGTATTACGCTTTTTGTTTAAAGAAGCAACAAAATTTTTGTCACAAAATTTTCAGAGACTCAGACACAACAGACTACCTGTTCCTATGGACAGTATTTTGACACCGTCAACAATATGTGTTGTAAGTTTTTATCTAAATAATTTTTAAATTAAGTGTTGTAAGTTTTTATCCAAATAATTTTTATATTATCTAAATGTGCTATGTTTGTCACTATTTAGTCGATCATATTAATTTTAGTTTTTCTGTGACAACTTAAAATTATTTAAAAAAATTATATATGTCTACAAATAAAGCTTAAAAAGGCATTTTTTTTCTAAAATTTAAATTGATAGATTGAGACATGTTGCTGTAATTGATAACATTGAACCTACGTGTAATAAGAACAAGTCACACTAAATTCATCATATATATGCATTTAGTATATGGATAACCATGAAAAAACGGTATATTTTTAGAAGTAATTCAACAAAACATTACCAGAAATAATTACATTTTTAGTAAATGAAATATATCAAACAGTTCCTCCTAAATTTATTTGTCAAATTTAAATCTTTATTTTCTCCTTTTCAGTAACCTCTCCTCAAACCTGCCCATATTATGCAGTAGTGGACGCAGTCTTGGGATGCAGATGCCAAAACGGTCAAGTTTACAATGGAGTCACAAGACAGTGTCGTAAGTGTCCCACTGCTGTAGAATGCTGCTTTATGTAGAGAAATTATCTTAAACTTCTCCTAAAATGTTAATATAGAAACATTTCTGTGTGTTGCTATCGTCCAAAAGCATGAACTCCAGAAAAATATAATATTATGTGTTTTAATTTTTTTTTTTTTGGCGTCATATTAGATGTTGGAACACATATTTATTAGAATGAAGAACAATTTTTTTCTAAAATGGTATTCCTGCAAAATGAACATCGATAAAATATGAAACCAAAGAAAGCATTGAATAATAAATAAAAATTTGTCTTAATAAGAAAAATAAAAAGACGACAATGAAAAGTTTCAAGAATTTTAAATTATTTTTATACATATCTTATAAATTTTTATAAAAACAAATAATTATAATCTTTGTATCAAATAGCTGATAAAACATATAAGTTATTAATTATTCGTTGATAGTATTCTTTTGCATTATATATATATATCATATATACATTTAGTTAAAAAATGTTTAAAGAAGTAACAACATTTTTTCCACAAAATTTCCAGAGACTCAGACACAACAGACTACTTGTTCCTACGGACAGTATTTTGACACTGTCAACAATATGTGTTGTAAGTTTTTATCCAAATAATTTTTATATTATCTAAATGTGCTATGTTTGTCACTATTTAGTCGATCATATTAATTTTAGTTTTTCTGTGACAACTTAAAATTATTTAAAAAAATTATATATGTCTACAAATAAAGCTTAAAAAGGCATTTTTTTTCTAAAATTTAAATTGATAGATTGAGACATGTTGCTGTAATTGATAACATTGAACCTATGTGTAATAAGAACAAGTCACACTAAATCCATCATATATATGCATTTAGTATATGGATAACCATGAAAAAACGGTATATTTTTAGAAGTAATTCAACAAAACATTACCAGAAATAATTACATTTTTAGTAAATGAAATATATCAAACAGTTCCTCCTAAATTTATTTGTCAAATTTAAATCTTTATTTTCTCCTTTTCAGTAACCTCTCCTCAAACCTGCCCATATTATGCAGTAGTGGACGCAGTCTTGGGATGCAGATGCCAAAAAGGCCAAGTTTACAATGGAGTCACACGACAGTGTAGGAAGTGTCCCACTGCTGTA
>RQTK01000133.1:716771-744103 GCA_003991915.1 Elysia chlorotica
GGACAGTATTTTGACACCGTCAACAATATGTGTTGTAAGCTTCAATCCAAAATAATTTTTATGTTAACTAAATATGCTACGTTTATCACTTTGTGGTTGATCATATTTATTCATCTATTCTTCTGTGGCAACTGCTAATTTAAAAAAATGATATGCTTGTACAAAATTTTAATAAAGGTTACAAAGGGCAGTTTTTTTCTTCTAAAATTTAAATTGATAGAATGGGACGTGTCACAATAATTGATAACAAAGAACCTACGTGTAATAAGAACAAGTCACACTAAATTCGTTACATCAATATAACTTTATGCATTGATTATATCGATAAACATGAACAAAAATTTTTTTGTTAGAAGTAATTGAAGAAGTCATTATGAGAAATATGTACGTTTTTAGTAAATTAAATATATAAAACAGTTCGTCCTAATTGTATTTGTCAAATTTAAATCTATATTTTTTTCCTTTTCAGTAACCTCTCCTCAAACCTGCCCATATTATGCAGTAGTGGATGCAGTCTTGGGATGCAGATGTCAAAACGGTCAAGTTTACAATGGAGTCTCAAGACAGTGTCGTAAGTGTCCTACTGCCGTAGAATGCTGCTGTATGTAGAGAAACTATCTGCTCATTAAATGTTACAATAGAAAACTTTATGTGTATTGTTATTCCCCGAAAGTGTGAACTCCAGAAAACTGTATACTTTAAGAGAACTTTTAAGACTTCATATTAAATCTTGAGAAAGTATTGAGTAGAATCAAGGCAAAATCTTTTTAAAAAAAAAGTCTTATTGCGATTATGAAGATAGATAAATCATGAAACCATAAAGACAACATGTGTCTTAAGAAGAAAAAAAATATCAATGAAAACTTAAAAGAATTTGTAATCATTAACTTTTAGACATAATTATTATGTTTAAAATTTTAATAGAGATAATTCAAATCTTTGTATCAAAAAGTTGATATATATTTCATATAATTATACTTTAATTTCATAAGCGTCAGAAATTAGAATATATAACTACCTTTTTTGTTTAAAGAAGAAAACGAAATTTATTTTTGTCCAAATTTTCAGAGACTCAGACACAACAGACTACCTGTTCCTACGGACAGTATTTTGACACTGTCAACAATCGCTGTTGTAAGCTTTTACATATGTAAATGTTATGTTAACTAAATATGCTATTTTTTCACTTTGTGGTTGATCATATTTATTTATCTACTTTTCTGTGCTAAAACTAATAATTCTGGATAAAAATTATATATATGTGCAATTGAAAATGAAGAAAAGGAATTTATTTTTCTAAATTCTTTTAGGCCTGGACATGTCAAAATAATTGATGAAAAAGGAGCTACGTGTAATAAGAACAAGTCACACTGAATTCATCATTTCAATATACTTAAGTATATGGATAACCATGAGTAAATTTTTTTTTAGCAGTAATTAAACAAAACATTAGCAGAAATGGTTAACCTTTTAGTAAAGAAAAGTATCAAAACAATCAAACATTCCTCGTAAATATGTTTGCTTGAATTTAAATATATTTTTTTCCTTTTCAGTGACCTCTCCTACAACCTGCCCATATTATGCAGTAGTGGATGTAACAATGGGATGCAGATGTCAAAACGGTCAAGTTTACAATGGAGTCACAAGACAGTGTCGTAAGTGTCCTACTGCCGTAGAATGATGCTTTATGTAGAGAAACTTTCTTCTCCTAAAATTTTAAAATTGAAAACTTTCTGTGTGTTGTGTCCCCCAGAAAATCCAGAAAAAAGACACCATATTAAATCTTGGGAAAAATATATTAAAAATATCTTCAAAAATGTCGTATTACAGTAATGAACAAAGATAAATCATGAAACAAAAAACAAAAAAAGATTTGTATTTAGAAGAGAAATAAAAGATGACAAAGAAAAATTTAAGAAATTTTTAATCATTTAAAGATATATGTTTACAATTTTGATAAAAATACTTAGATTATAAAAAGTTGTTAACTTTAATGTGAATAATTTGTTGATAATATTCTCTTGAATTATACATTGCATATATATTCTTTCAGTTTATAAGGCTCACAAATTAAAATGTATAATTATCTTTTTGTTTAAAGAAGCAACACAATTTTTTGTCTTAAAATTTTCAGAGACTCAGACACAACAGACTACCTGTTCCTATGGACAGTATTTTGACACCGTCAACAATGTTTGTTGTAAGCTTTTACCTATGTAATTGTTATTTTTAAAATATATGCCATGCGTTTCACTTTGTGGTTTATTATATTCATTAGTTACTTTTCTGTGTCAATCATTTACGGGTTACAATTAAAACTGAAGAAGAGTAAGTTTTTTCTTCTTCTAAAATTTAAATGTATAGACCTGGACATGTCACAATAATTGATAAAAAAAATACCTACATGTAATAATAACATTTAACACTAAATTCATCATATCAATATACCTTTTTTCATTGAGTATATGTATAACCATGAAAAAAGTGTATTTTTAGCAGTAATTCAATAAAAGATTACCAGAAATTTTACATTTTAGTAAATGAAAAGTGTCCAACAGTTCCTCCTAAATGTGTTTGCTTGAATTTAAATATATTTTTTCCATTTCAGTGACCTCTCCTCAAACCTGCCCATATTATGCAGTAGTGGATGCAGCCTTGGGATGCAGATGTCAAAATGGTCAAGTTTACAATGGAGTCTCAAGACAGTGTCGTAAGTGTCTTTCTGCCATAGAATGCTTCTTTAGGTAGAGAAACTATCTGCTCAGTAATTGTTACAATAGAAAACTTTCTGTGTATTTTTATCCCCCGAAAGTATGAACTCCAGACTAATATCACTTTTAAGACACCATCTATAATCTTGGGAAAATTATTTAGTCACATCATGACAAAATCTTTTCGTAAATGGTCTTCCTGGAAAAATGAATATTGATTAATCATAAAACAAAACATAATAATATTTAAAGAAGAGAAAAAATTGAACATTTCAAATTATTTTTTGACATATGTTTTCATAAAAATATGTATAATCTTTGTATGAAATAGTAAGACCATATGGTTTAAATTTGTTTGTTGATAATATTCTCTCATATTATATATTTTATATATACTTTTAGTTTATAAACAATCATATACGTGTACAATTAAAACTTAAGAAAAGGCAATTTTTTTCTAAAATTTAAATTGATTTACCTGGACCAGAAACAATACTTGATAAAAAGTACTTACGTTAATAAGAACAAGTCACACAATTTCATGATATCAATTTACCTTTCTTGCATTGAGTATTTGGATAACCATGGCAAAAGTATATTTTTAGCAGTAATTCAATAAAACATTACTTTTCTGTAACAACTGATAATTCTAAAAAATGTCACATACTATTCAATTAAAACGAAAAAAAGAAAATTGTTTTATTCTGAAAATTTAAATTGATATACCTTGACATGTTACAATGATTGATAAAAAAAGTACCACCATGTAATAAGAACATTTTACACTAAGTATGTTTTTGCATTGAGTATATAAATAGCCAAGGAAAAAAAGTATATTTTTATCAGTAAATCAATAAAACATTACCAGAAATTATTACGTTTTTAGTAAATGAAAAGTATCAAACAGTTCCTCCAAAATATTTTTGCTCAAATTTAAATACATATATATATATGTTTTCTCTTTCAGTAACCTCCCCTAATACCTGCCCCTATTATGCAGTAGTGGATGCAGTCAGTCGTAAGTGTCCTACTGACGAATAATGCTGCTCTATGTAGAGAAACTTTTTTTCTCATGAAATGTTACAATGGAAAACTCTCTGTGTATTGCTATTTCCCGAAATTAAGAACTTTAGACATATATCTGTTCTTCTCCTAAAATGTTCAAATAGAAAATTTTCTGTTTAATGTTGTTCCCCAAAAGTATGAACTCCAGTCAAATGTATGTTTTATAGAACTTTTACGTTAAATCTTTGGAAAGACATTTAGTAGAATCTAGACAAGGTCTTTTCGAAAATGGTCTTCCTGCAATAACTAACATAGATAAATCATGAAGAAAAAAAAATTGTCTTAAGAACAGAAATACAAAATGAGAAAGAGAAATTTAACTGTTCAACCATTTCAAAGCATATGTTTAAAATTTTGATAAAAATACTTAAAATCTTTTTATCATATACTTGATTAAATCATTAAGTTAATGACTATTCGTTGAAACTTTTCTCTTGAATAATATATTTCATATATACTTTCAGTTTTTAATCATCACAATTTGAAATATATTCCTCTCTTTTTTGTTTGGAGAAGCAACAAAATTTTTTCCCGCAAAATTTTCAGAGACTCAGACACAACAGACTACCTGTTCCTATGGACAGTATTTTGACACCGTCAACAATGTCTGCTGTAAGCTTTTATCTAAATAATTTTATGTTAACGAAATATGCTTTTTTTCACTTTGTGGTTGATCATATTCATTTATTTACTTTCTGTTACAACTGCGAATCTTAAAAAAAATCATATACACATTACAATTTTAACTGAAGAAATGGCAGTTCTTTAAAAAAAAAATTTAAATTGATAGACCTGGATAAGTCAAATTACTCGATAAAAAAATACCTATGCGTAAAAAGAACAATTTACACTAAATTCATTATATAGTAATACATTTTTAAAAATTGAGTATATGGATACCAATGAAAAAAAAAGTAGAATTTTCACATTAATTCAATAAAACATTACCAGAAATTATTAGGCTTTTAGTAAGTGAAAAGTACCAAACAGTTCCTACTAAATGTATTTGCTTGAATTTAAATATATTTTTTTCCTTTTCAGTGACCTCTCCTCAAACCTGCCCATATTATGCAGTAGTGGATGCTGTCTTGGGATGCAGATGTCAAAACGGTCAAGTTTACAATGGAGTCTCAAGACAGTGTCGTAAGTGTCCTACTGTCGTAGAATACTGCTGCGTGTAAAGAAACTATTTGCTCACTGAATGTTAAAATAGGATAAAATCTTTTTTTCTTCGAGTTTTTAATACAAATAAGCATAGTAAAGTAATGTCTGCCAGGTGTAGTGCTAGTCTTCCTATATCACAACTAAAGCACTTGGATGTATCCAATCTCTAAATCAGAGATAAAGGAATCACCGTTGCTACTTGTATAATGCATTAACGGTCTTAGGACATCATGGGCACAACATAGCCGTTACCATGCTGACGTGCCGTAAAAACAACTCACTCACTCTAAATCAGAGGTCTAGAAAAACTGGCAATTAATCGTTAAAAATAAAAAAGACAAAGGGGACCCTGATCCCATCCCTTATATTAGGTATCTTTTTCATGGGCTCACCATAGTCTGCACACATAGAGGCTGATATATGTCACCAAAAACTAGGCACCATAAGTTATAGGAAACAGTCTATGTAATTTTTGTAAACATTCAAGTAGACGGCTTAGTCTCTGCACCTTGCTAGTGTGTATGGATGTGTACAGTCATCTGTGTGTTTGGCGACAGAAGAATTATGTTTAGGTTTACTACAAAATGGAGCTAAGATGTTTTTGCTTGTCGAAAATGTCTCAAAATCTCAAACCCAACAGTAGAAAAGAATACATGTAGTATGCAAACCGCTTATTTTGTTCAAGTCAGAATTACTGTGAAACAGTTCAACGAATTGTTAATAAGGACTGATATGTGTCTAACTGCGGCGTTATAACAGAGAAAATCAAAAATGAAAAGTAAACAACAAAAAAGATGTGTATAATTAATGTCAAGGTTTCATACATTTTTGAGCCAAAGGTAAGATTATTATATTTTCCCCATTAAAAAAAATCGAAGTTAACAGTGACATAAATTTTACTAAAAATAATGTTTATTTTCAGTCAAATAGGATTGTTATTGTGGCTTCCAACCCATATCCTGTGTGTCTTTGCCAACTTCAGTTCATGAAATAATAATGATTGTGTAATTTTATTCCACCAGAAACCACACAGCAACAGACATGTCCTTCCGGCCAATATTACGACACCACTAACAGCATGTGCTGTAAGTTTTCGATGCTTATTGGATTCTAAAAGCCATTGTTTTTTTATTTGGTAATAAGAATAAGATTATTGGCTGTGAGCAGAACGTTGGGGGATGGCAGACGCCTACTAAGGGTATATCTTTTTACTATCTAAGCCGGGGGGGGGGGACCAGGTGTAGATTAATTGTTCACTTATATATTTCTTTTTTAAACAGAAAGTGTTTTGAAAACTCGCTGTTGATTTTGCAAATACTAATCAGAATCTATCGAAGCAGAAGAATTTTCTAAAGCAACGCAATGCTCATGTTGCACTATCGTGACAATCCACTCCAACTAATGACTCCATCCTTGTTGGTTGTAAACGACTATCCTTAAGTCTTTTTTGTATACTTTGTGTAATTAATGGCATACTTCAAGGGTGAATTCTATAGAAATGATAGAAATACATTGCCAATCCAATATTCCTTTAAAAGACGGCATTGTATCTGAAATAATGAGCCTGCATGGTTTTTTTTTTAATCTACCAATACATTACATTTTTACTAAGTTTTTCTCGGCAGTTGGAAGGAACACAACTGCCAGTTACGAGAATTTTAGTCGGAGAGACATATGAGTATCTTTTTTAGTTGCACAGGAGTATAATTGTTTAATAACAAGACTATTTGTCGGAGTCACACAGGAATGCAATTTTGAATTCGAAGAATATGCACCTAGTCACACAGGTAAATTGTTGTTGAGTTGGGAAATGTGAAATATTGAAAGATTTTACGGCGAGGATTTTATGTATGTGTTCCATTTTTTAAACCTTGGTAAAAAAAAACAACACCTTGATTCCAATGAAAATAGAGTGAGAACGCGTCAGGCTAGCTCCCCGTATCAAAAGCACTGTGAGCTGTTTATATAAAACCTCTCAATAAATTGATAGTTTCTGGGAATACTCGGGCCCCCTGTTGATTATGAGAACATTATTTTCATTTACCACAACCGGAATAACAGTGTGGCTCTCGAGTCGTTTAAACCTCAACAAAAAAGGAAGAATAAAAACTCAATAGGAAATTCCTTGGTATAATTTCAGACAACATTCCTGTATCTTGCCCTACTGGTGCAGTAAGAGACCTCACAGTGGGCTGCCGCTGTCCTCTGGGCCAGACCTACAATGGTGCCACCCAAGTCTGTGGTGAGTATTCGAGAGAAGTGTTTTATAATAAGACTAATAGCAAGGACTTCCAGAGGACGGGCTTTTATTTGGAGCTGCCTGGTTACACACACTTACACCGCACTAGATCTATGAATAGGGAAATTTGATTTAAGATGTTTCAGTTTGTCAGAGGATATCAACTCTCAACAAACAGAAATCCTTCAATTTCTTCTTACTGTCATTTTGTTGTAAATATTTATCTGTGAACTGTTTCATTTTTTGAAACATAACACCGTAGGCTTTGCCATTTACCCTCTCGTCTTTGGCGCCATTTATAAATAAGCTAGCTAGCTAGAACTTCAACATAATGTAGAGCTCACGAGTACCATCTTAGTTACATATTCTTTGTGGACAAATCGAATAGCAAGTAAAATTGTGTATAACTAATGTAAAGATTGATTCATTTTTTTTTAGCTAACGATAGTTTTGCAGATATTCCCCTTATGTTAACCTACACACATATCGCACTGAAGACTCGATTTTCAGTCCCCTAGGTTTATTTAACTTTATTATCGTGGCCAGTAACTCAATTTTTTATTGTCTTTGAAAACTGCACTTCATGAGCATGTGTTTTGTTTTTCATCAGGTAACAACACTCAGCAACAGACATGTTTTACTGGACAATATTTCGACACCATCAACAACATGTGCTGTAAGTTTTAGATAGCTATTCATTTCTACATTCCATTGATATTTCGTTTGGAAAATAAAAATAAAATCACGGTTAATAATCACCATACGCATAGATACATAATATTTTTTTATAATTACTAGTTGTGGCATAAATGTGGCATTAACAACGCTAAGAAAATTACTGATGAATTGTAGTGTACCAATGATTATGTTTCATCCTAATAATTAGAAAATAATAAAGTTTTAACTCAAGTCGATGCTGATGATGCGCTATGGTATAACTATAACGGTTCCACCATTGTCCAAGTCAAGTTTTTGGGTATTTTTTATGTAACTGATAGTGGCATTAGTAAGTGACGCATTTCACAGTAATGAAAGAAACTCCATGTCAATTTAATTTTTATTTATATGACGGCTAAATGTCAAAAGGTGCTTCTGGTTACATATATTTACGATACTAGTAGAAGATGTATCTCACTTAGGTTTTACGGATAGTGGCAAGGATTACAGCAGTTTGTTAAGAGAAATTCTTTTTTTTCCACAGGAAAATAGTTTTTGAGGTGGAAGAGTATTACTTGGAGTCAGTGTTGATTTATGAGAACATTATTTTCATTTACCACAACCAGAACGACAGTGTGGCTCTCGAGTTTTGTAAAACCCAACAAAACAGGAAGAATACAAACTCAATAGGAAATTAATTCGTATCATTTCAGACAACATCCCTGTATCTTGCCCCGCTGGTTCATCAAGAGACCTCACATTGGACAAAACAGGAAGAATAAAAACTCAATAGGAAATTCATTCGTATAATTTCAGATAACATTCCTGTATCGTGCCCCACTGGTTCATCAAGAGATCTCACATTGGGCTGCCGCTGTCCTGTAGGCCAGACCTTCAATGGTGCCAGCCAAGCCTGTCGTGAGTATTCGAGATGCTTCTTCCTGGGAAAGTGAGATTGTGAGATTGACTGAGCATGTTTATTTACCTCTAGGCTTGCGTTAGAAAAAGACATGGAAATAAAAACTGGAAGTATTGTCGAGTTAATTTGGAGAGGGTTTTTTTAAAAATAATAGTGCTGTTTAAATTACGGAAAGCAAAAGAACGATAATATCTTTTGGTGCAAAACATAGGACTAGATGATTACCTACCTTTTATCAACGTAAATATCTTTCTAATTTAATATCTTCTTAAAAATAAGGACCTATCGATATCATGAATACTTATATAGGTTGCCCTAAAAAATTAATGGTGCACATGTTAAATTGTGATTTTTGTTGCTTACTATAAATATTTTATGTAATTAGGAATCTATCAGTGTTCATTTTTACTCCTGCAGAAAGTGCCGTGCAGCAAACATGCCAGTATGGCCAGTACTTTGACACAGTAAACAATGTCTGCTGTAAGTTGTACATGTGGAATAACTTCAGCATGTACTAAATATGTGATCCAAAACAAAAACTATCTGGTCAGCTTTTAAAACGCATTTTTGATAGAACAATGCTCTATTTTTTTTTTTTTAAAACAATGTTTCATTTCTAACTACAGTTCATATCTTGTCATTATACTCTTTACAACTGTTTGCGTCTTTTTTTAACAACTATAAATCAATACGTAGGCATAGTTTTTTTTGTAAGCATAAATAGATTGGTTAAGAAAAGGTAATCTATACTGCAAATTGCATATTTCACTTGTCTTTGGAAGTACATGAAATGCTGAAGAAAAAATAATACTAACATTATTTATGTACCACCAAAAGTAGCAAGAACAATATTTTGGTCTTTCATTTCTTTCTGATACTTTTTTCAAGAGTCAAATACAACTATACCACCTTTTAATCTGTTGTTCAAATTTATGTGTCATAATATGTTCTCTTTTTAATAAAAATTTGAAATTTCAGACCCCCTCCCGACAAACTGTCCAGTGGGTGCAACCACAGACAGCACATTGGGCTGCCGATGTGCGCTGGGACTGACCTACAATGGTGCCACCGGACAATGCCGTAAGTACAATGTTGTTTGGCTTAGTGTAACCCTGGAAGTTGCAATGACACGACCACAATGTCGTTTGTCTTTGTGAGACTATAGAAATTGCAATGGCATAAGTAGGGCCTACACTGTTGTTTGTCTTAATGTAGCTATAGAAGTTGCAATGTCATTAGTACGATGTATTTTGCCTTAGTGAAGCTATAGGAGGTGCAATTTTATAAGTACACTGTTTTCTGTATTAGTGTAACTATAGAAGTTGCAATGGCATGGCTAGAACACTATGAAAGGCTCCTGAACGTTGAGTTTGAACCACCTGTGGAACCACTGATGAACCACCTGTGGAAGGTCCGTCAAACCCAATCACCATTGACATGGTAAAGAAGGCCATCTCACAGATGAAGATAGGCAAAGAGCAGGCCCATCAGGCATAGTGGTAGAGATGATAAAGGCAGCAGGTGACACCGGCGCCTCCATGATCCATGACCTCGCAGATGCTATCATCCGCGATGGAAAAGTCCCTTCCGACTGGGAGCAGAGTTTCATTATCTGCCTGTACAAGGGCAAAGGAGATGCTTTGGATAGGGGCAACTACCGTGGACTCAAGCTGACGGAGCAGGTCATGAAAGTCTTAGAGAGGATTGTGGACAGCCTCATTAGACAGGTGGTGTCGATCGACGAGTCCCAGTTTGGCTTCGTCCCAGGCAGGGGCACAACAGATGCAATCTTCGTTGTCAGACAACTGCAGGAGAAATACCTAGCAGCCAACAAAAGACTTTACATGGCTTTTGTGGACCTGGAGAAAGCATTCGATCGAGTCCCTAGGAAAGTCATCTGGTGGACACTGAGGAAACTTGGTGTAGAGGAGTGGACTGTGCGTCTGGTCCAGGGCATGTATGCAAATGCACGGAGTCAGGTCCGGGTAGGTGACGGTTACAGTGAAGAGTTCGAGGTGAAAGTTGGAGTCCACCAAGGTTCTGTACTCAGTCCACTGCTGTTTATCGTCGTGCTTGAAGCCCTTTCTCGTGAATTCCGATCTGGTGTCCCCTGGGAGGACCTTTATGCTGACGACCTAGTCATCATAGCGGAGTCACTTGAGGAATGTGTCAGTAGGCTGTTGACGTGGAAGGAAGGTATGGAGGAAAAGGGTCTGAGAGTGAATGCAAGGAAGACCAAGATCATGATATGCGGTAATAACCTGATCTTCTCCAGAACTCAGGCGAGTTCCCCTGTGCTGTCTGATGAACTGGTGTAGGTAGCAACAGCATTTTCTGCAAAGGCTGCAAGAAGTGGGTACACAAGAAATGCAGCGGGCTGAAACGCCTGACGAAGGACTCAGATTTCAAGTGCAGTCGATGCCAGGGAACTGCGAGACCAATCGATGGCAGACCACAGAGTGAAGTCCAGGTGGAATCCGACAAGCTGGATGTCGTAGCTTCTTTCTGCTACCTGGGAGATATGCTCTCGGCAGCTGGTGGCTGTGACCTTGCAACCACAACACGTGTGAAGACAGCTTGGAAGAAGTTTAAAGAACTACTACCAGTTCTTTTGTCTCGCCACCTCTCATACAAGACGCGGGGTCATGTGCACAGCACTTGTGTACGGAGTGCAATGCTCCATGCCAGCGAGACATGGCCATCTGTATTAGTGTAATTATAGAAGTTGCAATGTCATTAGTACACTGTTGTTTGCCTCAGTGTAAATATAGAAGTTGCAATGTCATAAGGACACCGTTGTTTGCCTTAGTGTAACTAATGAATTACAATGTCATGAGTACAATATTGTTTTTCTTAGTGTAACCATAGAAGTTGCAATGTGAATTTGTACATAGTTTTAACCAAATCAATAGTCCTTAGCTTTAAGGCTGTACAAACCATAGACCTCTTTATAGTGCAATAGCCTGGCAAATAGAGTAGGAAAGCCTTTCTCAATTATTTATCTACAATCACAAACGCAAAACTAAATATTCAGGTTAAAAGGTAGTTCTTATATATTCGGAGTCTATTCTTTGATATAAATCGACAGCATCAAAGGCAGTTTATAATTATTGAAAACATTTTCATGAATAATGACTTAGATTACCAACACATAAAATGTTATATCTTTTGAGGTGTAATTGTCGACGATTTCTCGTGCAACCTTTAGCCTATCCTAAAACTATGTTTTATTCTTTTAATTCTCCCAAAACATTTCACAAGGCGATCACTAAGGTGGGTGCATTGTACACTGACATCAGGGTGGTCCTTTCGATCTAGATGTTCAATTATTTTCAATAATAATCGAACATTTGCCTTCCTGAAACTTAACTTTTTCCTGCTTGCTCTACAGGGACACAAACAACCACCACCTGCAGCAGAGGGCAATTCTTCGATGTGGTCAACCGGATCTGCAGTAAGTCACTTTTTGGGGTTATATAGCCTTTAATTTTTTTTCGCCTCTATATAGCGTTTGGTATAGCCTACATTATGATAACGTGTCTATACAACCTTTTATAAATCATACATGTATATATAAAGTTGTGTAAATCATATGATGTGTCTATACTAGTCATTGTGCCTTCTCTATTCGGGCTTGTATGTCTCCATGTCAAACGCTCATGCGCAAGTTTGAGGTTCACATGTAGCTGGGTCCCTGTCCACTTTTTTATGTCGTCGTAATACTCCATGCCGCGTCTGCCTGTCCCTCTTCTTTCCTCCATTCTGCCTGTTAGGATTGTTTGAGCGAGGCTTCTATGCCTTGCTATGTGGCAAAATAGGACAGTTTGTGATACCATATGCTTTCCATTAATTCTATTTTAACATCGAGTGTTCTCGAGACTTCTTCGTTTGTTATTCTGTTTTTGTAACTTATTCTTGATAGTCGTCAAAATACCCACTTCTTGAAAGCTTCTAGTCTTTTAACTGATTATTTATAGAGAGTCCAGGTAACATCGCCGTATAGTTGTAAGGAAAATACAAAAATGGTTATTACTCTCAGTTTTCAGTGTGTCTTTATAACGTTTTACAAAGCATTTTATATGTTTATATAACGTTTTGTGGTTATGTGTCTATACTGTGTATTTAGCTTATATAAAATTAGAAAGTCATGTATTTTGTCCATATTCTGTGTCGAATGTTAAAAGTTGTGCTCATGTGCGGTTTAAAAATTATGTAAGGTGTGTGAGTAACGCCTTTCAATCAAAATACTGTGGTCAATGGTATCGAATGCCGCACTTAAATCTAATAAGGCCAAAATAGCAGTATCTCCTCCATCCGTGGAGCATAAGAGATTGTTGTGGACTTTCAGCAGTGCAGTCTCTGTGTTGTGAAATTCTCTGTAAGCTGACTGGCACGGGTCTAGCAGGTTATGTTTGGAAATATGTTTCTTTAATTGTGCTAGCACTACCTTTTCTAGAATTTTAGACAAAAAAGGTAAACTAGAAACAGGCCTAAAGTTTTTTTAAACTTATATGGGGATAAATTAGTTTTTTTTTAACAAAGGCAAGATGACAGCATGCTTGAAAGCATTGGGGACAGTACCTGATTGAAGGGACTCATTAATAATATCAGTAATTGGGCCAAGGAGGCTGTTTAGTTTTATAAATCATAATTATGATGTGTCTTTATTGGTCATAGTGCCATCTCGATTCGGGTTTGGAGTGTCATATGTTTTAACGCAAATGCTCTTGCGCCAAATGAGGTTCACATGTAGCTGGGTCCCTGTCCACTTTTTTATGTCGTCGTAATACTCCATGCCGCGTCTGCCTGTCCCTCTTCTTTCTTCTATTCAGACGATTAGGATTGATTAGGCGAGGCTTCTATGCCTTGCTATGTGGCAAAATAGGACAGTTTGTGATACCATATGCTTTCCATTAATTCTATTTTAACATCGAGTGTTCTCGAGACTTCTTCGTTTGTTATTCTGTTTTTGTAACTTATTCTTGATAGTCGTCAAAATACCCACTTCTTGAAAGCTTCTAGTCTTTTAACTGATTATTTATAGAGAGTACATGTTACATTGCCTTGTAGTAGTAATAAAAAAACAAAGAGTTTTCAATGTTTCTTTATAACGTTTTACAAAGCATATAATGTTTATATAACGTGTATTTAGCTGATATAAAATTAGAAAGTCATGTATTTTGTCCATATTCTGTGTCGAATGTTAAAAGTTGTGCTCATGTGCGGTTTAAAAATTATGTAAGGTGTGTGAGTAACGTTACATGGTTTATTTTTTGTTGTTGTTTTTTATGTCCAGAAAATATGTGGATATGAATTTTGCCTTCATAAGGTACATAAAAGCTGTTTTAAATAGAGCTAAAAAACTTGATCATGGTGGCCATTTTGGCCCACTTAAATGAAGTTCTGGGTTTTTGAAAACCATGCTGTAACTCTGCTGGATGACTATTCATTCTTTAAACTGAAAATGCCTTCTGTTCACTGCTAGGTAACTGTTCACTACAATGTTAGGTATACTACACTGCTAGTTAACTAGGCCTATTATTTCCTTTGCTGGTACACGGATAGGTAACTATTCACTACACTAGTAGGAAACTGTTCACTACACTAGAAGGTAACTATTCACTACACTAGTAGGTAACTGTTCACTATACTGGTAGGTAACTATTGACCACTCTGGTAGGTAACTACTAACTACACTGCAAGGTAACTATTCACTACACTGGTAGGTGACTTCTCATTACACTGGTAGGTAACTTCTCATTGCACTGGTAGGTAACTTCTCGTTACAATGGTAAGTAACTTCTCGTTACACTGGTAGGTAACTTCTCATTACACTGGTAGGTAACTTCTCGTTACACTGGTAAGTAACTACTCATTACACTGCTAGGTAACTGTTCACTGTGTTGCCCTTACAGGTCTTCTCCCCCTGAGCAGCCAGTGCCCCGTCAACGCCCCCTATGACCAAACTCTGGGATGCCGATGCCCCAACGCACAGGTCTACAATGGTGTGACCAGACAATGTGGTGAGTAGCTTTATTCCTTAATGCATCAATCCTCTCTCTCTCTCTCTCTCTCTCTCTCTCTCTCTCCTCTCTCTCTCTCTCTCTCTCTCCCCTCCTCTCTCCTTTTTCCCTCCCTGTCTTTCTCTCTCTCTCTCTCTCTCTCTGTCTCTCTCAGATCATTTTGCTACAGGGCATAGGCCTTACACTCATGCACCTCATCTCTCGAGAGGTCTAGTTTGCTATATGGTAAGAAAGTCTCTTCTTATTGCATCCCTATCGCGAAGTTTTAACATGGCGCAGAATCAGGAAGGCAAAATCTTTCTGATTCTTATCTAATACGAAATATCTATAATGGGAGTTATACTAAAATCTAGATCTTTAACACCCCATTGTCATTTAAAGATATTACCAATGGGAACAGCGGCCAACTACTAACACTGATCGATAGTAGGAAGATTGAGAGAATCTTAGGTTGATGCGAATACAATACAAGTGTTGAGTTCAAGCTTAACCAATCTATACAAACTGACATAATTATTTTCTGTTTTTAAGTACTGCTTTCTAATGTCGGATAAGTTTTTAAAAGGTTTAAGGCATAAATTGAAAAAACAACAACCGCGAATGACATAATTTACATTGTCTTTTTTCTTTTAGTTGAGAACAAATAGTTGTTAGATGTCTTAAAAGCAAACTTCACGTTCTGTGTCCCTTAATGGTGTAAGTCCTTATTATTAAATAATAGAAAAAAGATTTGCAAGTATATCGGAATCTGATTTGGTTAATGTGTGTTTATAGAATTAGTGGTATATACTATTTAGTATGTGATATGGTTTGTGTTTTCCTTGGAATATTATTCTTTTCTTTTCCATATCTTTTTTTAACTTTATTCTCGTCTTTTTCTCTCCCATAGTGGCACCAACCGCTTGAAGACACTGAACAACATGTGCTGGACTGACGAGCATTTCAAAACACACCAGACTATATAGGATAATATCATTTCGTTAAAGATTTTGTTTCCAGTTTGTGTGTGTAACAACTTTTTGCCCAGGGTGTGTAAACCAAAAACTAGAAATAATAAAAATCACCTTGTTAATTAATCAATCATTTTTGTTTATTTTACTTTGTGTTGCTTTCTTCTACAAATTATTCCTGCTTTAATTTTGGGAAAAGACATTAACATTATAAAAAAGAACAGTACTGTAATCTACAAAAAACAAACAAATCGTTATAATAAATAAACTAGAGAACTATGATGAAACAACATTCCCTATAAAGTCGACAAGTTTTATAAAAAATCTATAGAATGAATAGACGTACCTTGATCATCATGACCAAACAAGTGACGAAAAAACTAGTCTTAAGGCAAGTGAATAAGAAAGCTCAGGAAGGGTTGAAAGCTTACTGCGACGTTGTGCTTACAACCCTAAAATTAGAATACGGATGGTCTTAGAGGTTGCAGTCTTTGAGCTTGAAAAGCAATTATTTAATGGCACTTATACTAAAATCTAGATCTTTAACACCCCATTGTCATTTAAAGATATTACCAATGGGAAGAGCGGCCAACTACTAACACTGATCGATAGTAGGAAGATTGAGAGAATCTTAGGTTGATGCGAATACAATACAAGTGTTGAGTTCAAGCTTAACCAATCTATACAAACTGACATAATTATTTTCTGTTTTTAAGTACTGCTTTCTAATGTCAGATAAGTTTTTAAAAGGTTTAAGGCATAAATTGAAAAAACAACAACCGCGAATGACATAATTTACATTGTCTTTTTTCTTTTAGTTGAGAAGAAATAGTTGTTAGATGTCTTAAAGCAAACTTCACGTTCTGTGTCCCTTAATGGTGTAAGTCATAATTATTAAATAATAGAAACAGATCTTGCAAGTATATCGGAATCTGCATTTGGTTAATGTGTGTTTATAGAATTAGTGGTATATACTATTTAGTATGTGATATGGTTTGTGTTTTCCTTGGAATATTATTCTTTTCTTTTCCATATCTTTTTTTAACTTTATTCTCGTCTTTTTCTCTCCCATAGTGGCACCAACCGCTTGAAGACACTGAACAACATGTGCTGGACTGACGAGCATTTCAAAACACACCAGACTATATAGGATAATATCATTTCGTTAAAGATTTTGTTTCCAGTTTGTGTGTGTGTAACAACTTTTTGCCCAGGGTGTGTAAACCAAAAACTAGAAATAATAAAAATCACCTTGTTAATTAATCAAACATTGTGGTTTATTTTACTTTGTGTTGCTTTCTTCTACAAATTATTCCTGTTTTAACTTTAGAAAAAAAAATTAACATTATAAAAAAGACCAGTACTGCAAATACAAAATCAAATTGATAATGAAACCAGATATTTTAATAGTGATGGCTCCATAATCGTGATGAAACAACATTCCCTATAAAGTCGACACGCTGTATTATAAATATATAGAATGAATAGACGTACCTTGATCATCATGAGCAAACAAGTGACGAATAACACATCTGGAGGTTATGTTCGTAATGGGACTGCTTCCTACGTTTTGTATTATCAAGCAAACCTAGAAACAGGTTAACGAGTCGAAAAGTTCATGAAATCATTAGTTGAAAATAGCAACTCGGTGGTCGTGGATCTAGGCAGTAGTGATGTCATTCAACAGAGGAATTCTGGCATGAAGGAGAGAGCGAGAGAAAGAGAGACAGTGAGAGTGAGAGGGGGGAGAAAGAGAGATAGAGAGAGAGGGTGGTGAAAGAGAGATCGAGAGAGAGTGAGAGGGGGAGAATGCGAGAGAGATAGGTAGAGAGTGAGAAGATTGGGAGGAGACGTCTATTTAATGATTGACCAAAAACACGCGCAAACAAAACAAAAACTGCTAGGTAAATATTCACTACTCTGGTATGTTACTTCTCATTACACTGTTAGGTAACTATTCACTACACTGATAGATATCTGTTCACTACACTGCTTGTAACTGTTCACTACACTATTCACTGTGTATCAACAACAAAAACAAAAATGAAAACAAAACACAGAATACCAATGTGTTTTTTCGATTGCATTATTGTTCAATTAGTCACCAAAATGAAATATAGTCTATAATTATATCCACAGTGGCATCGTAGAAACATTTTTTAAACGTAGTACATTAACAGTCAGGCAGATTTGTGTCATTATAAACATAAACTTTACGATTTGTCGTAAAAGCACCAAACTATCCTCATAATATCAAGAACGTACGTAAGATATTACGTCATGATGGATTTTTATACCAGAAGGCAGAAGTTCATGAATTGAACAACATCCTAGATGACCGCCATCCAAGACAAAATATGTAAAATTTGATATTCTTGTGTAACATTTACACAAAAACAGAAACGGGTAATACGCATTTTTGTATGTTTTGAGATTTTAGAAATAAAAATAAACCATTTTTAGTCGATTAAAACATCATAGTGGTTGTTAAAATCTAAGGTGGTCGTCATTATAAATCTTTAGTTTTTCATTTTCTTCGATGGTTGACAGAAATTCATAAATGACGGCTTTTTTTGTATGTCTAGACCTAGAGCACCCCATGGAACCATATGAAGCAATATGGGAGCACTTAAATAAAAGTTGCATTAATTTAATAGGTATAAACTAGACATTAATAAAAAAAAATATTGGCACTTGTCTGCTGACACAAGCATAGGCCTATGAGCTTTAGAGGTAGCTGGCTAAATACAGGTATCTGATGTCTGAAATAGTTATACTTTCTAATTGTCGGAAATCCTCGAGGCTATATTCTCATAAATTGTTTATGATAGGTAGACCTGGTGCTAGTTTCAAGATTAACGTCGGACAGAAAGGGGATACTATAACTTGTGACTCAGTCGATAGTACAACGGACACCAACTGAACCAGTAGGATTAAACCTGGGAAGTGACTCGCTCTATCTTTGTGTTACCTTCTATCTTTTTGTTACCTTCTATCATTGTGTTACCTTCTATCATTGTGTTACCTTCTATCTTTGTGTTACCTTCTATCATTGTGTTACCTTCTATCATTGTGTTACCTTCTATCATTGTGTTACCTTCTATCATTGTGTTACCTTCTATCATTGTGTTACCTTCTATCATTGTGTTACCTTCTATCATTGTGTTACCTTCTATCATTGTGTTACCTTCTATCATTGTGTTACCTCCTCCCCCAGACTCGCTATATTAATACTGAGAAGTGAGACATGTCTGGGAAGGACCGGAATGGACGTCGCTAATAAGCTTACTTCAAAAAGACACACAAGACAATTCTGCTAACCGCTGCGCGGATGGTTAACATTTTGTTCTATCTTGTCTTAACAAGGCGAACGAGTATAAAATAGACCGGGAAAAAGTACAATAACCAACTCAGATCGAGTTTTAGACTTAGGTAAAATGGTTTTATTTTATTGAATGTAAAGAGATTGATTTTCGTCGAGTAAGCTCTGCGTACAGCTGGTCTAGTTTCTGTGAAAAGCGAGAAAGATTAAGAGATTATATGGAGGGAAAAGAAAAGTTTTAATAAGCTTTGTGATAAACATTTATGCATAATAAATTCGGTGGGTTTTTTGTGGTCGAGGGGGAAGGGAGAGATGACGCAACGGTAGAGCACGTTGCCTTCAAGCAGAATGCCCCCAGTTCAATCCACCACCAGACCGTCGTGTTCCTGACCAATTGTGCCGGTGTTAGTATCGTGTATCCGGCTGGAAAAAAGTCATGCTGCACTCGTTCTGATTTTGTACTTCATACTTTTACCTTGGTACCCGTCCGCAATATGCTCTAGTTTCTGACAACAAATGTCGAGAAAACAATCATATTATTAACCATTCAATTTGAAGATAAACTAGATAAGTAAGCCTGCACGGAAATGAACGCAGGCGTATGAGAAAACGCAAACGCGTTTGTATTATCGCCATTCGTATTTCAATAATTAAAAAAATAATGCAAGTAAGAAAACTATATATTGGATCCCTCTTTGGTACAATTATATCAATAATTATACTCGATATATAACTACCATCCACTTGAAGTCCACTAATTTATATAAAAAACAAAACTATTCTCTTGCGAAAATATTTGTACAATTAATTCCGTCTTCATCTGCGTGCTAACAAGGGTCGTTGTTTTTTTTCCTACGTTAATACAATTATTTAAAAAAAATGATGATGGCTAACAGAAGGTGATATTCCCTCTATCTATCCTACATTGATAATTTTCTCAAGAATGCTAGTGGGTGTTTTCAAATCACGTAGTCATTCTAATATTTTTCAGTCGTTTTGTTTTTAGAGTAACAGTAGAGAGAAAAACGAATCTGTACTTGCTGTTGAAGTTATAGTACACGAAAATATTTATCGATGCGTTTAGATAGGAACAGAAAAGGCTGATGGTACTTATGCTGTTATACAGATATCTCATTTGGCCATTGGACGTGTACTGGGGGGTTATCAGCCGAGCTGTCGACGAAAGCAGGAATGGCAACTGAGATAATATAAAGATAGTGCAAACCAAAACAACAGATTTGATCACCTGCAGGTCTTTGGGGGCTAGACCCTCTTTTGTGTTTTTTTCTCCTGCCTGGCTAGCAGTTTCAGTACACGATCGTCGTATTCGTGAGGCCTGGGCGAGTTTGAAGCTGAGAATACCAACACACGATACCATAATGGCATACTTGACCCATATGATGACGCCTCTGTTCATGACATCGTTAATACGGGACATGGCCTTCCTGTTTACAGCCACGACGTGGAGGACGGAGCTGTTGGTCACGGGGTCTGCCCTGTGCATCACTCTGAAGATGGTCAGCACGGGAACCCGCAGTGACACGGCCAGAACGACCAGGAACAGGACAAACCTGATGGTCCTGGTCCTTGTGAAGACGACCTTGAACTTGAGAGGCATGGCCACGCATGCGCAGCGCATCACGCCGAGAGCCACGGAGATAAACGCCGAGAGGTCGTATGCCGTGAAGGCTGGCCAGTAGGGCAGGAAGTACAGGAACATTCCATCAAACGGCCAGGGCCAGTACTTGGCAAAGTTCAGGATGACCAACGCACAGGCGGACGGCGTGATGAGGGCGATGAACACAAGGTCAGACAGTGCAAGGGACAACAACAGAGTCGTCACGTTATCCTTGACCCCAGCTTTCAGGAAGATGACTATGTTGATGATGTTAGAAATCAAGCCAAACAGAAGTATGGCTGGCGCGGCAGGGGCGAGAAGACTGGTTGTCCAATAGTACATCTTGTAGTATGGCATGTTTGACTTGTCAATGGTCTCTTCCCGAGAGGCGTCGGGTAATGTTAAGTTCATTTCCATAGCTCTCACTATGAGTGGTTCAAGTTCTACATATCACATTTGGTTAAAAAGTATTATTTAGTTGCTTGCTTTGTTCTGAAACATAGCTGCTGTAAACCTGACACATTTAGAAGTCGCTTAGCGTATGTAAGAAATCCTTAGAAAACCTTACCCTTTAGATCTATCCTAAGACATTTCTTTGATAACCGAGCAACATTATTAAGACTGCCTATAAAAGAAACCTATGTAAATTCCAAGGCATACTGTAAAAAAATAATTGCGTTTAGGTGTTAGATTTCGTTCTTTAATTCATTCTCTACAACTCTTAAAACGTGCAAAGTAACTCTATTTAATACAAAATATATGAATACTTTAAATAACAGTCATGTTCAGATTATAATAATTATCGTAAAGACAGTTGGCAAACATTACACAACGTAATAGTCTTGCCACACACTTCCGCTGTTATTTTACTTCATTCAAAAAGAGATTATTAATCTCAATTTACCTTCGTTTTTTGCCTTTACAGATCGATTAGGAAACTTAATATCTCCTCAAAAAACCCACTAAACTTTTGTTCACCAAGCCCGTGACATTTTTATAAAAAGTAGGTTAGCTCACCTTAAACATAAAAAAAATATTTAAAAGGGGTGATAAGGGTAATTATCTCACTACTTTTCACGTAAAGAACCCACAGTTCTAACGCCATTGGCAGTTGCAACCAATTATCTGTAAATACTAAAAGTTGACACGCCATGCTATTAGAATGAACAACGAATACATATTTTCTCAATGCATAATACAACCTAACAGCAAATAAATTACCTTAATACGTCTTTTAAAAAATCGATGAAAATTTAATATCGAAATAAGTAGTATGTACCTCACTAAAAGTCTTTCAACATGACTGAAGGTTCAATTACCCCAAATTACCCCCAGTAACCTTCAGAGTAAACGTACGCACAGGCCTCGCTCGGTGGAAGGTTCAAGTTAACAACGCATGCTTAAGACAGATTTTTTTGTGACTCGTGAGCATAACTTCAGGGTAGCTTACGACTTGTCGTAATAACATGCTAATAAAAAGGCTTACGACGAATCTTAAACTACCGTTGCGGTACCGTTGTACTTATGATCCTGTGTCTTACAATTGATGAGATCAAGATGAACACTCTCAAGTGGTAGAGCCTTGGTCTCTAGATCGGGAGGTCCGCGGCTCGAATCCCACATTCGGCATATTTATTTGTCCCATTTCGTCCCCCTTAACTGGTTTGGTCGGTGTTGGTATAATGTGACCAGCTGAGACAGGAGTCATGGAATCCCCGCCCTGTCTCAATCGTGGCAGCACCTACAATTTCCAGACGTTAGTCTTGAGGTCCGTCCACAAAGTAGCATTATAGTGCTGACGTCGGACGTTAAACCAACCCAGCTCAACTCAGTGTACGATTTGTCGTAAGAATACGCTAATAAAAAGGCTTACGACGAGTCGTAAACTACCGCAACGTTGGACTTAGGGCCATGTGTCTTACTATTATTGAAATCAAGATGAACACTTCAGTCGTTGTTACTCTCCTTGCATTTTTCTTATCTTTTAAATTTTTTTAAATGTTAATTTGATGAGTCTTTGCAGTTAATAAATAAGCGTACATTATTTTTATCATTAGAATTTATTTCTATACCATAGATGCTCATTGGATTGTATTCTAAAATCACCTACAAGGTATTAAATCCTTTATTTATCGCTTGTAGTTACTACCTATACTACACGGGAGGTATGGCCCTGGGGTAGAATATCGGCTTCTGATGCAAGAGGAGTGTGTTTCGAGCCCTGGCGATTTAAACCGAACTGGTTGGGTCGGTGTCGGTTTAATGTGACCAAAATAATAATAATAATAATAATAATAATAATAATAATAATAATACATGGCTTTTATTTAGCGCAACACCCAAGACAATGCCTGGCTCAGTGCGCTTTACAAAGTGTTTAAAATTACAATGAACGTACATTTAATATATAAATATCATTATCGTAGTGATTAAAAATACAGATAATAAAGAACTTTCATTTTATATATAAATATCATTATCGTAGTGATTAAAAATACAGATAATAAAGATCATCAATAAAAATAATGAACAATAATTAAGTCTTAGCATCTATTTCTTTAAAATTACAGAGTGTAAAATTACAATAACAATACACAAAATAAAAATATCAAAATGTATAAACAAATTAGTGCCTAAGACATAATCATTTTAGATGTAAGAGCCAAATGATACCTTAAATGGAAATTATGCATTAAAAAGATGTGTTTTTAGTTGCTTTTTAAATGTGTCAATGGATCCCGCCTCACGCAATCCTTGTGGTAAAGCATTCCACACTCTTGGGGCACAGTATCCGAATGATTTTTCGCCCACTGTCTTGAGGCGCATTCTTGGTACGACAAGAGCAGTGGGGTCTTTTTGGAACATAAGCTTTAACTAAGTTTTGAAGGTATTGTGGGGCGGTTCCATGGACACACTTATAGCATATTGTGGCTGCTTTAAAATTGATGGGGATTGACAAGTAAGTGTAAATTAGATTTATTGTTAGGATTTTTCTATATCATATACTCTCCTTGGAATGTAGTGTAAAATCATAAGTTCTATATTTGTCGGAACGCAGGAGGTTTGCATAGTTCGATCCCTTGCCATTTCGCATCGAACTGGTTGGGTTGGTGTCTGTTTTATGTGACCAGCTGAGACAAGAGTCCTGATATCCCCAACCTGTCTCGTGTGTGGCAGCACGTCAGTCTTGGGGTCCGTTCACAATAATTATAGTCTATATACTGATGTTGGAAGTTAAACCAACTCAACTCAGCACTGTTAAAGTCGAGTTGATTTTTCACGATTATTTTTAGACTCCATTTCTATTTAGGAATAATATCACAAGAAAAAAAAAAAAAACAATTTAGGAAAATAATATTTTAACAAAAAATATTTATTTTACTCATTTGTTGTTTCGACAATCTCCATTAAAAATTGATAAAGTGTAAGAAAAAAAATGCTAGAAATAGCTAAATGATGGTGCAAAGTCATCGTAAAATTGCACTTTCAATTTTTTTCCTCGTTTTCTTTTACATGCAGACATTAAAACAAAGAATAACACCTTGTTATTTTCAAAATCTTTTTCCATATAGCAACTACGATAAATGGTTATACCGGCAGGGGAGAAAAGAGGGCGGGGGCAGATACATCAAAACATGATTGTAACATAAATCTAATCAGAAAGTAATTCGAGCTTTTTATTTTGCTGCTTTTTTTACTCCAGCAAAGGCGTGAGAAATGACGACATGCACGTTTTGTTTAACCACTAATTTATTTACCGTTGCCCCCCCCCCCTTCCTTACAGTCATCTAGACTAAAGCATAAGTAAAGTGAAGTGAAGTTAAAAGAAAGGACATAATTTGGAGCTAGAAACGCCCATGATAGATCTAGATTAGATCCAGATCTACACCTAGACCTAGACGTAGAGTTTATGGTTCTGATTAATTTTAGATGCTGATCCTAACAACCCTAGGCAGACAAGACACAGAAGGAGACGGGGACAGAATGACACAAGCAGATAAAGAAAAGTATTAATAATATAGCTAAAGAGAGTGAGAGAGCGAGTGAAAGAGTAATAGTAAAGGGAGAAGTAGAGAATACCGTGTCATTTGTGGGGTGGGGTGGGCGTTATCGGGAAAAAGAAGAATAAGAGAAGGAGAGAGAGAAAGAGAGACAGAGAGAGAGATAGACAAACAGACGGAGAGACAGGCACACAAAAAACAAAACAAAAGAACACACCGTTAAAGAGGTCGAGATAGTGACGGAAGGAGTGAAGATAGTAGCGAAGAGAAAGAGACAGAGATAGAGAGAAAGAGAAAGAAAAAAATTAAGTGTTAGAGAGAAAGAGAGAAAGAAAGGAAGATAGAGAGAGAAAGAGAGCTAAAGGCGAGAGAGTAAAAAGTTTTTTGCAGCAATGGTTGCTCTAAAACAAAATTCTGCACCCCCCTCCCCCAATCACGGCCCTCCTCTTTCATTACGCTCCCCCCCCAAAAAAAAACAACAAAAAAACAACAAAAAACCACTCATTATTTTACTATCTCTGGTAAAGCTGCCCGTACACGATCAATTATATTTCGCAAGTCTGGTTGCACAATATAATTGATAATTTTTTGCTGCCCACACACAGCTCAATATAATTGACACTTTCATTGCGCAAACTAGACTCATTTTGGTCTTAATATCCTTTGAGAAAGGATGGAAACTTTTGACCCAGCAATCGCCGTGGCAGTTGCTCTTGTTGTAGAAGAGGAAACCGATGCTCCAAGAAGGAAACGTGCAAAATGATCAAAAGAAACGTATAATTGACAGGCGCTACACACAATCAATTTGTGCAATCAAAAAGACATACGCAATAAAATATCAAGCAGAGTCTGATCCACTCAATACAATTGCGCAAGTCTTCAATATTGCCCATACATGGTCAACTTAATTGTCAATTCAGGGCATTGACAATTAAATTGCTCAATATAATTGATCGTGTATGGGCAGCTTAAAATCGTGGTCTGGTAATTTTCCTACCGCTCGTATTGGCACGCGTCACGCAGGCTCTTCGTGTGAACTCCGCTCGTGAAAAATCTAATGTTGTCGGATCTGAAAAATAAAGCTCACATGTGGAGCATAACACACTCTATGTACAAGCAGTTACTGCACGGTATTTAAGTATCTACACGACCATCATATCGACTTCCTACATGTTTTATATTGAAGTCATTACGTGCAGTAAAAAAAAACACGAGGGGGCAACCATTTTTATAACTACGCTGTGAAGAAGAGACACAATCAACCATGTAATCTGACGAAATTCAGGTGAGTTTTAGGTTAAGATTACGGAAAGCATAACTTATATGATTTTCTGTTAGTTGTAGGACATTTACTTTTTCTCGTTTGGCGGCTACTAAGTTAGCAAGAACGAACCGTTACGGCGGCGTGTCCAAAGACTAATGTCTGACAATGCAATTTTACTTGTTGCCTCACAGAGACAGTGTGTGGCAGCTAGTTACATTATACTAACATCGACCCAAGCAATACGGAACGGAATCCGAATAACAAGCTTGCTGGACCGTGGGATCGAACCGGGTATCTTCCATTTGGAGCCCAACGCTCTGCCACTTGCTCAAGTTCGCCCTCCACCCTCCACCGAAAAAAAATTTAAAATCTTGATTTAACAGCGCTCACGATTAAAAAATATGCACCTACAATCGGTCTTTAGAAAATATTGGTTTCGAAATTCACCATCTGTCAAAAATTCAGTTGTCCAATTTCGTCCCCTATTGATTGGGTCGTTGTTAGTACAAAGTGACCAGTTGAGACGAATCGTGATATCCCCACACCTTCTCTGTGTGACAGCATTTAAAAGTATCAGATACTAATATTGGGCTACGTCCATACTTTAGCCTATTACGTGCTGACATTGAACGCAAGATACTACATACAGAAAGGGTTCGGTGTAAGGCGAGTGATTTGGAACGGCCAATTTGCTCTGCTAAAAGTCACAGCGTGCACTCTAGGGATAGAATGCACAAGCAAGACGTAGCTGACGTTTCGTAGTAACAATATTATAATTAGGCTTACAACGAGACATAAGCTAAGTCATGTTTGTGCATTCTGCCCTAAGTTAATCGCTTGATGGGGTGAGTGAGGAAGCCAGTGGAACTTGTTTGCAACGTTATATGCACGGGTTTTACTTGATAACCTTAAACTAATAATTTTCCCAGTTTGCTTGGCACGCAGTACAGTTGACCAACCCGATATGTTCACCATGAGTTGTCGGACATACACCTTCCCCGCCCCACCCCCTCCACCGCCTTTCCCTCCACCGCCTCACACATTCGCCGCAAAAAAGCACTTTCTTCACATTGCACCCAATAGAAATCCCTAACGTTCAAGATCTTTGTTACAAGGCAATGCTTGTGCAGGTGCAAAATGTTAGCAATAGGAATTTTTGAACAAAGCTCACTTCACGAAATAGGAGGCAATTGATGTCAATATTGTTTAGCGGAGTAAACGTTTTCTTATTGTATATATTTGGAAATCTAGAAGACATTTATGAGACTGAGAGATGAATAATATCTTATTTTGTTGCATAATTATGACATCAGCACCAAGACGGCTGGGCACGGTGCAAGCTGTGCGTGGAAGAAACTTCTTGAAAACCAGGACTGCCCAATAAAGACTGCCTACCTAT
>RQTK01000134.1:8368-41988 GCA_003991915.1 Elysia chlorotica
AAAAAAAAGGGAAAGGAGAAAGAGAGAAAGAGAGAGAGAGAGAGAGAGAGAGAGAGAGAGAGAGAGAGAGAGAGAGAGAGAGACGGACAGACAGACAAAAAGACAGACAGAGACATAATTATGGAGAGAGAAAGCTGGAGAAACCAGGCATGTATGGTATGTACGTTATCTCGCTCTCCAGTATACAAAAAGCAAAAGAGGATCGAAGGGTACACATGAATGCATTATGGCGACCGGTTGGCTCTATTAGTCTTATCAGAACATTGATTTATCTTAAATAGAAATCTGTGGAACATTGAGGTCTGAGGTAATTATACGTAAAAAATTAGTTTTATTGTATATGAAATGTTTGTAGAGACATAGAGAGAGAGAGGGAGAGAGAGACAGGGAGGGAGGGAGAGAGTAGGAGAGAGAGAGAGAGACAGAGAGAGAGAGAGAGAGAGAGAGAGAGAGAGAGAGAGAGAGAGAAGAGACAGACAAAAAGACAGACAGAGAGAGAGAGAGAGACAGACAGACACAAAGACAGACAGAGAGAGACATATTAATAGAGAGAGAAAGACTAGAGAAACCAGGCATGTATGGTATGTACGTTATCTCGCTCTCCAGTATACAAAAAGCAAAAGAGGATCGGAGGGTACACATGAATGCATTATGGCGACCGGTTGGCTCTATTACTAGTATTAGTCTTATCAGAACATTGATTTATCTTTAATAGAAATCTGTGGAACATTGAGGTCTGAGGTAATTATAAGTAAAAATTTAGTTTTATTGTATATGAAATGTTTGTAGAGACATAGAGAGAGAGAGGGAGAGAGAGACAGAGAGAGGGAGAGAGAGAGAGAGAGAGAGAGAGAGAGAGAGAGAGAGAGACAGACAGAGAGACATAGAGAGAGAGAGAGAGAGAGAGAGAGAGAGAGAGAAAATAGAAATCTGTGGAACATTGAGGTCTGAGGTAATTATAAGTAAAGATTTAGTTTATTGTATATGACATGTTTGTGGAGGCTAAGCTGTCTATGAATACGATCATGACATCAATTAGATCTAGATATAAATTTTAGCGAGTGAGCTCACTAGCGTTTTATCTAAATTTTGAAATCTAGTCTAGTTCTACTTCTAACTAAAATCTAGATTTAGATCTAGATTCCAGACTTAGATGATTGAAATAGTTAATAGAGGCCACACAAAAATGAATTTTTTTTATTAGATCTATAATGTACACCGATTGCTATTCATAGTAATCTATGAAAAAGAAGAAGATTTGTTTTTTGCAGGAAAATGTCAGAACAATCTAATTATTATATTGATAATTTTAAAAATTCTATCTCAAATCTAAATTACTAAATTCTTTTGTGAAATGACACCAAAGGCATCTAAAATACACTCATATATCTTCTTTTGTTGTCTTCCTTTATTACCATATATTCAAATGAAAAAGACTGTTTTTATTGTTGTTTTTTGTGAACATTAATTAAAATCTTTAAACATTTTATTATGTAAAAAAAACCTGATGAGTGTATATACAAGATTATACAACTGGGTTAATGTAGTGTTGACCATTAAATAGATCTTTCTATCTATCCACCTATAGATTCTATCTATCTATTTATCTATCAATTTGTTTGTTATTTGTCCGTCTATTTATCTTTTTATTTAACTAATTAACTGTCTGTCTGTATCTTACTCATTGTTCTCATTGCCATAGCTAGATCATTAAGTCCTTGCATTGTGTTGAATGTTTCTTTCATTTGGTTTAAAATATATAATAATTCAATGACATGTTGTGCTTTGTTTCAGTTACATAAGAGTGACAGTTGTGAAAAATAGCCAACATGGAGGAAGACTCAAGCTTTGATGTGAAACCTGATGTGAAGCATTTCTTTTACCTTCAAGAGGAAAAACCAGATATCAATGTTTTAGGTTTGAAAGAAGAACCTTCAAGTTTAGGTACATAAAAAATAGTCACTCTTTTCAATCCAAAAACAAAACAACACAACAAACAACATATCTGCCTTCCTTTGAGAAAATACCCTAGGTCTGAGAAAATTTCTTAATCACGCAATGATGTAAACCAGGATAATCTTTTTCTCATGAAAGGAAAGTTAATGAAGGTTGTTTAATCAAACATATTGGAATAATGGTTCCAATGTATCGAAGGGGGGAACGGTAGCCTTGAGTTAGAACAGAGGCTTTCAAAGCAGGAGGTCCATGGATCTAGCCCTGACGATTTCACCTCCTTATGGTTAAGTTGGTGTCAGTTTAATGTGAACAGCTGAGAGAGAAATCATAGTATCCCCGCCCATGGCAGCGCATAAAATAATCCGATGTCAATCTTGGGGTCGTCCACAATATAGCCTATATAATGCTGACGTTGGAAGCTAAACCAACACTCCAAAAAGCTGAAGTTGATGCTGAACAGGAATACGGTTTTGTTGAAATATTTCTGCATGCCTATAACTGTAAGGTTAAGACTGCACTTAGAGGCGTTCTCTTGAAGTCATGGTGTTTTGCGAAAAGGCATTTTTGAAAATGATAAAAATTAATTATGTACACGAATTTATAATTTGAAGAATTGTCTTGGCTGTATATTTTGCTACAAGTGAAAAATGAATATCAATTGAAAAATTAAAAGTTGTTTCCACCAAAATTTTTAAAAAAAGTATGGCAGGTATTTCTTGGCCTGAAAAGAGAAAATTACCTCAATATTTTTACACATTACAGATGGTTTTGAATCAAATGAAACAGACTTCAACACATTGAAGGAGGAAAAACCATGTATAGCTGCACTAAGAGTCTCTGTGGAGGAATATTCAGCAAAGCAAAAGCTTGAACGGGAATATTCCACACCAAGAGAAGAGCTTTCAGATGGTATTAAGATGTGTTTACAAGTCAATCTGACCACAGATAGGCTTCTACCTCCCAAGTCACAAGGTTAGTTACTCTACACAGTTTATTTTCTTATGCTGTAACTCTCCAATTTGTATGTTATCTATTGATTATCATTGTAACAGAATTTACTTATTACATGTATAATATAGAAGACTTAAATTTATTTGCCTTATCTAGAAATTATGTTATTCATGTAATGCTTCATTTTTCTTCAGATTTTGTCCCCTTAAGCCAAGCGAATTTCATTCAAAATTCGAGATTCATTCAGAGGTTAACCGGCATTTAGTCCAGATGTAGATTACTAAAAATGGTGAACTTCCAAGTTCCATTATTTAAGGGTTAAAGACGCCAAAACAATGAAACAATGATTACAGAAGTCCAACGTTTTTGAAACATCTAAATAGGCTGAAAACCTCGATAAAATCATTATAAAAGTCCATTCCAATGTTGGCGCTAATCTGATGTCTGGTTTCTGAGATTTGTGGACACAAAAATTCCAAGTACAGAAATGTATACATGTAATATATAGATTGTGACGAATAGAGTATATAAGATTACTGAGCCCTGACGCATTCCGTTTTTTACCTTTTCAAAGACATGATACATGGATAAAGTACATGTATGCATTATTCTGGAACTTTCTCTTTACAAGTACTTTCTAATGTAATCTTATTACTATATTATTACAATTTACTTTTGTTTCTTTTTCTTAAAAAAGTGTATTCTTTTCTCATGTAGCAATGTTACTACTGTATGTCTTACTTTTTTAGGATCTTATGAAAACTGTAAAGATTATACATAAAAACAATTTTCAACCTAGTTTACATAAAAAAATATAAAAAAAATTGAGTTACACATAATGCTTAAACAGATTAGAAATATTAACTTCATTGTCATGGATATTTTTATGTTTTTTTTGTATTTGATTGTGTATGTTGAAATTAATGACATATATAATCAATACAAAGACTATTATAGGAATTTTAAATTATTTTACCTTACACAGGTGAAACGCCCTACACATGTGAAGATTGTGGAAAGTGTTTTAATTTGAAACATCACTTAACAAGACACCAACGATCTCATACTGGTAAAAAGCCCTACACATGTGAAGATTGTGGAAAATGTTTTAATTGAAAAAATACTAACAAGACACCAACAAACTCATACTGGTGAAAAGCCATACAAATGTGAAGAATGTAGAAAATGTTTTACTCAAAAAAAAGTAAATTGAAAAAACACAACAAACTCATACAAAAACCCTACACATGTGAAAAATGTGGAAAATGTTTTTCTAAAAAGAATATATTGACAAAACACCAACAAACTCAAACTGGTGAAAAACCCTAAAAATGAGAAGAATGTGGAAAGAGTTTATTAAGAAAAAAAAACTTAACAAATCATCGACTAAAACATACTGGTGAAAAACTAAATGTATGTGAAAAATGTGGGAAGTCTTATTTTATGAAGGGTAGCTTGATACAACACCAACAAACTCATACTGGTCGAAAGCCCTACACATGTGAAAATTGCGGAAAGTATTTTTCTCAGAAGCGTTTCTTGACAAAACACCAACGAACTCATACTGGTGAAAAGCCCTACATTATGTACATATGTGAGGAGTGTGGAAAGTGTTTTTCTGAGAGAAGAACCTTGACAAATCATCGACTAACTCATACTGGTGAAAAACTTTATGTATGTGAAGAGTGTGGGAAGTCTTATTTTAAGAAGGGTAGCTTGAGAGAACACCAAAAAACTCATACTGGTGAAAAGCCCTACACATGTGAAGAGTGTGGAAAGTGTTTTTCCCAGAACGTTGGCTTGAGAGAACACCAAAAAACTCATACTGGTGAAAAGCCCTACACATGTGAAGAATGTGGAAAGTGTTTTTCTAATAAGGGTAACTTGACACAACACCTACGAACTCATACTGGTGAAAAAGCCTACGCATGTAAAGAGTGTGGAAAGTGTTTTTATACAAAAAGTAAATTGAAAGACCACCAACAAACTCATACAGGTGAAAAGCCCTACACATGTGAAAAGTGTAGAAAGTGTTTTTATAAGAAGAATAAATTGAAAAAACACCAACAAAATCATACTGGTGAAAAGCCCTACACATGTGAAGAGTGTGGAAAGTGTTTTTCTCGGAAGGACGACTTGACAAGACACCAACGAACTCATACCGGTTGAAAAAAAAAAAAAATAAAAGTGAATGAAATGGAGATTCATTTTGTCAGAAAAGTTTATTGACAAATCAGCAGCGTATCAACTCATATTGTCAAAATTTATTTAGTTGTTTGGAATGTGGGAAGTGTTTTGATAAGAATGGGAATAGGTCAAAAGATGCCTCTTCCCAACCTGTCATTTGTTTTTAGTCTTTGACTAAATATTTTACAATGAAAAATTAATAATTCAAATTGCTTTTGATTTGATATAAAACTTGAATGAAAAAGATTCGAATTACCAAAGGAGAGATACCTGAACCACAAAAATGTTACAGTTAGTAGACAGTTTATTACCTTGTAAACAAATCTGCGTTTATGATCGCTTCCTAGAGTTTTCTTTTATATTAATCTTCTCTTAACCCCATTTATAAAAAAAGAAGAAAAAAAAACATGTCTTGGTCAGCAAATTACATTGAATTCTGATTGACAAATAGTGATTTTGTAATTCCTGTTGGTGTTGTGGACTTCGAATTAAGAGAATAAAACCAGAATAATAATCTGCACATTTTTTTTTAATGTTGTTATTTTAAGATTAAAGAAAAGAAAAAATATTCATTACTGCTAAAGTGCTAGCGCTTTTCGTTTCTCAAAAACATTTTTTTGGTTTTTCTGAATTTTTGAAAAACCTTATTTCTGGGATGTTCCTTTTTTTTTGGTTTATTCATGTTTTGTTTTTGTTAATTTTTTTTTTTGAGGGGGGGAGGGAGGTGTATTAAAGGGAACATTTTTCCCAGTTTAGATCCCCAAAAGCGGATTTATGTTTCTTTATAAATGAAGTTTAATATCCATAATAATAATAATAATAATGATAATAATAATAACAACAACAACAACAACAACAACAACAACAACAACAACAACAACAACAACAACAATAATAATATTAATAATAATGATAATGATAATAAATAATAATAATAAAAATGATAATAATAATAATAATAATAATAATAATAATAATAATAATAATAATAATAATAATAATAATAAAATAATTAATAATAATAATAATAATAATAATAATAATGATAATAATAATAATAATAAAAATAATAATAATAATAATAATAATAATAATAATAATAATAATAATAATAATAATAATAATGATAATAATAATAATAATAAAAATAATAATAATAATAATAATAATAATAATAATAATAATAATAATAATAATAATAATAATGATAATAATAATAATAATAAAAATAATAATAATAATAATAATAATAATAATAATAATAATAATAATAATAATAATAATAAAAATGACGGTGATGATGATGATAAAGAAAAGAAGAATGTTGTGGCTCTGGGGTAGAGAGACAGGGGGGGGGGGATAGAGAGAGAGAGAGAGAGAGAGAGAGAGAGAGAGAGAGAGAGAGAGAGAGAGAGAGACAGACACAGAGAGAGAGAGAGAGAGAGAGAGAGAGAGAGAGAGAGACCAAGCATGTAACGTATGTACGTTATCTCGCTCTCCAGTACACAAAAAGCATAAGATAACCAGGTAGACATGCATAATAACAAGACTTGTCACTGTGTAAGTAGAATTATGGCGACCCATTGAGCCCTGAAGTAAAAATAGAGTACATGTATAGCTTAAGAAAAAGCTAGTTTAGTTTTATTGTATATGAAATATTTGTGAGGGACTTGTTGTCTATGAATACAACTATGACATCAATTAGAATCTCAAGATCTAGTTTCTAGATGTAAATTTTAGCGAGTGAACTCAATAGGCCCAGCGCTTCATCCCAAGTTTTAAATTTATTATTTAGTCTAGATCTAGACTCGATGTAGACTCTAGATCTAGGTGATTCAAATAGGTAATAGAGACCACACACAAATGAAAACTTTTGATTAGATCTGTAAAAAGTATAATATACACAGATTGATATTAATAGAAGTCTGGGATAATCTTTACAAGATCTAGATGTAGATTACCTCTAGAATCATCTAGATTCTAGTAGAGCGGGTCGTATTTTGATATTAAAGATCTAAATCCGCGTATTCTATATACACATTGAAATATAGATCTACATTTAGATCTAGGCTACATTGAATCTAGCCCTCTAAAATTATAATGGATCTGTTCGACCATTTTAATAAAACAGTTTTATTATCTACAGGCCTAGATCTACCTTAGGACACGAGGGATATCTAGATATATACTAGATCTACAATTTTCAAGAAAGTGTTTAGACCTCTAGATTTATATACTCACTATAATTTAAATCTAGTGTCTCTGCCCAACGTTGTATGGGTTTATGCCCTTTTTGTTCAAATTTGTCCATATGCGCATATTATAGACCTTTGAGTATGCATGGGCATTTTTTTTTACAATAATATGTCAGTCTTTATAGCCTATACTATATGTTTTTGTCCAAATTCGCTATACAGACTTTGATTGTAGAGGCAGTGAGAGATAGAGAGAGGACATAAAAAAGAGCATCAGTCAAAAGAAAGACTGAGAGCAAAGACTCAAGGAAGGAGGGAGGAGTAGTGAGAGATGAGCATGAAGATGGAAAGATGGTGACTCCTCTTCCTTCTTCTCGTCTTCTTCTCCTTCTTCTTCTTCTTCTTCTTCTTCTTCTTCTTCTTCTTCTTCTTCTTCTTCTTCTTCTTCTTCTTCTTCTTCTTCTTCTTCTTCTTCTTCTTCTTCTTCTTCTTCTTCTTCTTCTTCTTCTTCTTCTTCTTCTTCTTCTTCTTCTTCTTCTTCTTCTTCTTCTTCTTCTTCTTCTTCTTCTTCTTCTTCTTCTTCTTCTTCTTCTTCTTCTTCTTCTTCTTCTTCTTCTTCTTCTTCTTCTTCTTCTTCTTCTTCTTCTTCTTCTTCTTCTTCTTCTTCTTCTTCTTCTTCTTCTTCTTCTTCTTCTTCTTCTACTTCTTCTTTTTGTTCTTCTTAAATCACATGTTATAAATCAGTCCTCAATATTGCCTCCAGAATGTTCTGATTTAGAGTCTACACATCTGTTTTCTCTGAATGCTGCCTAAGTGCATGTCTGGGGTTTGGCGGTCCCAGTTTAAATAGATTGATTTTACAGTTGTAAAATTGGAAACAAATGCACAATTGTAACTAATCCAGCATGAAATGCACAGTTGAAATGATGAAATGTGTCTGTGATGAATTGCTAACTATTATTTAGTGTAATCTATGACATTGATTGCAGAATGCAATATACATATATACTTTAAGAATTGAGGTTATTTTTTTTAGTCAAAGAAAAAAAAAATACAGTCATCATAATATAGAACTAGAAGAAAACTCACTGATCTATCTTTCTATCTATCTATCTATCTATCTATCTATCTATCTATCTATCTATCTATCTATCTATCTATCTATCTATCTATCTATCTGTCTATCTATCTCTCTGTCTCTCTAGCTAGCTAACTAGCTACCTGTCTGTATTTTACTCATTGTTACACGGTATGATTGTAACATTGTTCCCATTGCCATAGCTAGATCATTAAGTCCTTGCATTGTGCTGAATGTTTCTTTCATTTACTTTAAAATATATAATAATTCAATGACATGTTGTGCTTTGTTTTAGTTCCATAAGGGAGACAGTTGTGAAGAATTGCCAACATGGAGGAAGACTCAAGCTTTGATGTGAAAACTGACGTGAAGCATTTCTTTGACCCTCAACTTCAAGAAGAAAAACCGGATATCAATGTTTTACGTTTGAAAGAAAAACCTCCAAGTTCGGGTACAGAAAAAATAATTTCTCGTTTCAATCCAAAAAAATAAACAACAAAATAAAACAAAAAACAACATATCTGCCTTGGTCTAAGAAAATCTTAATTTTTAAATTTTTTAAAATATTTATATTTTCAATTATTTCAACAAAGATTTTGATCAAAGGATATTTTTTCCACGGCGGATTGTTAGAAAACATATTCATGTGATCTTGTTTTTTAATTATATTCTTTAAAAGTTTGAAAAAAAGGAACTAGTACACTAAACGCGTTTTGTCATGTATTTTTGTCACAGTAAATCATAAATACGCTGACAAAACCCCTAGCAACAATGATTCGTCAAATTGCCTGTGCAAGATCTTTGAGAGTTCATATCGCGTCCCGAACCTCATGCTTGCTTCCATAAACCACTATAAAAGCTTAAACTTCTAAATTCTCCAAATTCCTTTGATAATCTTACTTTATAGTGGTCTAAAATATAAAATAATGAAGATGCTTTAAAAATATACATAGTCACAGAAAACATTTAGACAAACCGACTTTTCCACAGGCTACCTCAATTTCTTAATCATGCAGTGATGTAAACCAGGATGATCTTTTTCTCATGAAAAGAAAATTAATGAAGGTTGTTTAATCAAATGTATTGGATAATAGTTCCAATGTATTAAACTGACGGAGGTACGGTAGCCGTGTAGCCTTGGGTTAGAACATCCGCTTTCGAAACAGGAGGTCCATGGTTTGAGCTTTATCGCTTCACCTCCTACTGTCAGGTGGGTGTCAGTTTCATGTGAACAACTGAGACAGGAATCAATGTTATCCCCGCCTTGTCTTGTATGTGGCAGCACATAAAATTATCAGATGTCAGTCTTGGGGTCGTCCACAATATAGCCTACATAGTGCTGAAGTTGAACGTTAACCCAACAGTAATAATTCAAAGAAAAAAGAAAACCACCATTGCATTTTGAGTTAATCTGGTTTTTGGGGTAGTGCAAGGACAGTTTATTGAAAAAAAAAACGAAACGAAAACTGATAAAAACTCCAGACGAAGTGAAAGTTGTTCAAGATATCAAGACTGTCCAGTAAAGAGATTGAATTAATCTAAAGAAAGTTTTATCCAAGAAATGGTAGAGCTTAAACAGCTGATACTAAGGTTTGACTTGTAATCAATCTTGCAAAAAAAAAAATGTTTGGTGCTGAACATGAAAGGTGTTTTGTTAAAATATTTCTGCATGCCTATAACTGTAAGGTTAAGATTGCACTTAGAGGCATTCCTTTGAAGTTAAGGTGTTTTGAAAAAGGGCATTTTTGAAAATGATAAAAATTAATTATGTACATAAATTTATAATTTGAAGAATTGTCATGGCTGTATATTTTGCTATAAGTGAAGACAGAATATCAATTGAAAATTGAAAGTTGTTTCCACCAAAAAAAAAAAAGTATTGCAGGTATTTCTTGGTTTTAAGACGGAAACATACCCCGATATTTTTACACTTTACAGATGGTTTTGGATCAAATGAAACAAACTTCAACACATTGGAGGAGGAAAAGCCATGTATAGCTGCCCTAAGAGTCTCTGTGGAGGAATATTCAGCAAAGCAAAAGCTTGAACGGGAATATTCCACACCAAGAGAAGAGCTTTCAGATGGTATTAAGACATGTTTACAAGACAATCTGACAACAGATAGGCTTCTACCTCCCAAGTCACACGGTTAGTTATTCTACACAGTTTATTCTTTTACGTTTGTATAATGTGGATGTTCTTTGCTGCTTTAAAAATGTTTTCATTGATACACATTTCTCAAACAGTTTTTTTTTGGCCTTCTGGTTAGATTCTCATCTGCTTTATTTCTGTTAGGTGTTTATGATAGGGTCTGTATTTCTATAGTAAGAACATTTAGAACAACTAAATTTAGTATATTTGGGCTAGGAATGCATGATTGTTTTAGGTGTTTTTATATATATGCGGTAACTTTCCATTTGTATGTCATCTATTGGTTATCATAGTAATACATGTTTTTTTACATGTATAATATAAAAGACTAAAGCAGGACTTTTGTATCCAGGTGAAAAGTCCTGATATGAGCAAGCTCCTTTAATAGTGATGCAAAGGAAAAACTGAAAAAATTCACACGTTGATGTTTAATTATATTTTTATTTTGTTAATGAGTAATATCCCCCCCCCCCCCCCCCCACACACACACACACAAAAAATCAAGAAACGATGTTTTACATGTCACATGATGTGTAGTATTTAGCATTTGTCTCCCTTTTATCAAGATGATGAGTTTATTTTCCAATCTAGGGGTATGTTTTAAGGCAGAGGGCATTTTATCTTGTTAAAAATTAAAATTTGAGGCGAAACCTGGTAATGAATATTAGAAGAAATTCTAGACCTTTTATTTTTACAAGTACATGTGTAATTTCTATTATTATTTTATCACTACTTTCAAACAATTTAGTGTTGTTTCTTTTATTTTATCTTGGGTATTTTTTTCTCATGTGGCAATGTTACTATGTCTTACCTTTTTAGGAACTTATGAAAACTGTAAAGATCATACATTTAAACGTTTTTCATCCTTGTTTGCATAAGAACATTTTATCTTTGTTGAGTTACACTTAATGCTTTAAACAGACAAGAAATTTTAACTTTATGGTCATGGATATTTTTATGCTTTTTTGTATTTGATTGTGTTTGTGAAAATAAATGATAGATATAATCTAATACAAAGACTATTATAGGACTTTTTAATTATATTACCCCACACTTTTAACTATTGTTTGTCTTCCCCAGGACATGATCCATGCTATGCTCTCCCATCTTGCCATTGCCAAAATATCAGTCCTAGAAAACAGGGGATGGTTTTTGAACAAAGGGATTCGGCAAGACATAAGCAAAGTCATATTGGTCCAAAGCACTATTCTTGTGAAGAGTTTGGAAAGTGTTTTTCTGTGAAACATATCTCGATAAAACACAAAAAAACTTTTACTGGTCAAAAGCCGTACACGTGTGACTGGTGTGAAGATACATTTTGTCCGAAAAGTTCTTTGGAACAACCCCAACAAACTTATACTGGTCTAAAGCGTGGACATTTTTTTCCACTGAAAAAACAGTTGACAGCACACACACGAACTCATACTGCTGAAAAGCCCTACACATGTAAAGAGTGTGGAAAGTGTTTTTCTCGGAAGGATTACTTGACAAAACACCAACGGTTTTGTACTGGTGATAAGCCTTACACATGTGAAGATTGTGGAAAGTGTTTTATTTGGAAACATCTCCTAACGAGACACCAACGATCTCATTCTGGTGAAAAGCCCTACACATGTGAAGATTGTGGAAAGTGTTTTACTCAGAAAGGTTTCTTGATAGAACACCTACGAACTCATTCTGGTGAAAAGCCCTACACATGTGAAGATTGTGGAAAGTGTTTTACTCAGAAAGGTATCTTGACAAGACACCAACAAACTCATACTGGTGAAAAGCCCTACACATGTGAAAAGTGTGGAAAGTGTTTTTCTCAGAAGCGTTTCTTGACAGAACACCAACGAACTCATACTGGTGAAAAACCCTACATATGTGAAGAGTGTGGAAAGTGTTTTTCTGGAAAAACTACCTTGACATATCATCGACTAACTCATACTGGTGAAAAACTCTATGTATGTGAAGAGTGTGGGAAGTCTTATTTTAAGAAGGGTAGCTTGATATAACACCAATAAACTCATACTGGTGTAAAGTCTTACACATGTGAATATTGTGGAAAGTGTTTTTCCCAGATAGGTGGCTTGACAGAACACCAAAAAACTCATACTGGTGAAAAGCCCTACACATGTGAAGAGTGTGGAAAGTGTTTTTCTCATAAGGGTGGATTGACAGGACACCTACGAACTCACACTGGTGAAAAAGCCTACACATGTGAGAAGTGTGGAAAGTGTTTTTTTGCAAAAGGTAAATTGAAAGACCACCTACGAACTCATACTGGTGAAAAGCCCTACACATGTGAAGCGTGTGGAAAGTGTTTTTCTCGGAGGAGTGTCTTGAGACAACACCTACAAACTCATACTGGTGAAAAGCCCTACAGTTAGTAGGTGGTCTTTCAAATTACCTTTCGTAAAAAAACACTTTCCACACTCTTCACATGTGTAGGTTTTTTCACCAGTTTGAGTTTGTTGGTGTTTTGTCAATTTACTCTTTTTAGAAAAACATTTTCCACATTTTTCACATTTGTAGGGCTTTTCTCCTGTTTGAGTTTTTTTGTGTTTTTTCAAGTTATTTTTTTTTGAAAAACACTTTCCACACTCTTCACATATGTAAGCCTTTTCACCAGTATGAGTTTTTTGGTGTTGTGTCAAGCTACCCTTCTTAAAATAAGACTTCCCACACTCTTCACATACATAGAGTTTTTCACCAGTATGAGTTAGTCGATGATTTGTTTAAGTTTTTTTTCCTAGAAAAACACTTTCCACACTCTTCACATTTGTAGGGTTTTTCACCAGTATGAGTTCGTTGGTGTTTTGTCAATATATTCTTTTGAGAAAAACACTTTCCACATTTTTCACATGTGTAGGGCTTTTCACCAGTATGAGTTTGTTGGTGTCTTGTCAAGATACCTTTCTGAGAAAAACACTTTCCACAATCTTCACATGTGTAGGGCTTTTCACCAGAATGAGTTCGTAGGTGTTCTATCAAGAAACCTTTCTGAGTAAAACACTTTCCACAATCTTCACATGTGTAGGGCTTTTCACCAGAATGAGATCGTTGGTGTCTCGTTAGGAGATGTTTCCAAATAAAACACTTTCCACAATCTTCACATGTGTAAGGCTTATCACCAGTACAAAACCGTTGGTGTTTTGTCAAGTAATCCTTCCGAGAAAAACACTTTCCACACTCTTTACATGTGTAGGGCTTTTCAGCAGTATGAGTTCGTGTGTGTGCTGTCAACTGTTTTTTCAGTGGAAAAAAATGTCCACGCTTTAGACCAGTATAAGTTTGTTGGGGTTGTTCCAAAGAACTTTTCGGACAAAATGTATCCAGTATAATGTGACCGGCTGAGACAGGAGTCATGGTATCCCCACCCTGTCTCGTGTGTGGCAGCACATAAAATTGTCGGACGTCCGTCTTGGGGCCCGCCCACGATATAGCCTATAAGTTGCTGATGTTGGACGTTAAAACCCAACCAACCAACCAAGTAAGGGAATGGCTCATGACGCCATTTTTACAGCCAAGCAATGCTCAACAAGAGGCATTGGCGTACTTAAACGACGTTTCCACCCTCTACATACAGAATTGCGCCTGTAGCCAGCTGTAGCTAGCACAGTTGTTTATGCTTGTTGCATGCTGCACAATAAGGCTACAAGTACAACGTTAGGCCTCAATGATGATGAGCCCATTGTTGAGGGCCCAGCACCTGACAATTTGCCTGAGCCTGGTGTCCGAGACAAAGATGGTGAGAGGGCACGTGCTGCAGCTGGAAAGGCAGTCCGCTTGCACATTGCCCGAACACACTTCTGAAGTTGTGCCTTTTTTACATTATTTTTTAAATATGATTTATGTATGTGCCTATTTTTAGTCTTTTTTGTCCCTATCTGTTGTCATACTGCGTAGTCTTCGATTGTTTTCTGAGTGTTCAACCTCTGACATTAACCTAGCCGCTTTAAATGCTTTAAGTCCCTTTTTTCCCCAGAGGGTGGGGGTACTTTAGTCACATAATTATATGCTAATTAGTAATATTCATACAAATAAGGATTAAAAAGTTCATAGTCTGTGGTTATTTCTTAATTCCTCTCAAGTTCTGCATTTTACGGCTATAAGATAAAGCTTTTTCTAGCTAGGTCCAAAAAATTTGTAATTTACTTTCCAATTAACTTTGCCTCAATTTCGAGGTAAGGACCAAATAGAAGTGTGATTTTGTCCTCTAGTGACTGAGAGTCTCCCCGCCCTTTTCCTTGTGTGGCACATAAAATTGTAAGACGTAAGTCTTGGGGTCACATCTACAAAATAGTCTACATAAATTAATGCTGACGATGGGCAAAGAGCAACCAACTTAACCCTCTAGCATTTATATTTTGAAGCTCCATAAGGGGTTGAATGCTGTAAGTTTTAGTTGTTTGTGTGTTTTAGTTACGCTTATTATTGTTTAATATGTTTTTTTTTGTGTGCATAGAGCATTGCTTTCTGTTTGATAATGCCAGTCATTAATTTAATGATAAAACTGTGTGTATTTAATGTACATGTATTTTAAATATTGCAGTTTCCTTTTTTTTTCTTTTTTTTTAGGGGGGGCATGTCAATGCTATTATAAAATATTGGTTCTTTTGTTTGAAGTTTTTTTCCCACGAAGCTCCGAACTTGGTTCATTGTGCAGTTGCGGAATGAGGCCGGTTTTTCAAAATTTTGAAACTGCGTAACTCCTTTCAAAATCAAGCTATGCAGTTGAAATTGGTGTCATAATTCTTAGAATCAAAAGATCTATCCATATCAATAAAAAATTAAAGTTTAAATGCAATTTTAAATTTTAGTTTAGAGTACCTACTTGTACATATTTTAAAGGCTCCTAGGCTCGTATCATGTTGTCATTCGACACCATTTTCAATAATCATTGCCCTTGCCAATTTTGTTGATCCTTTATTGCCATTCATTCATAAGAACGCATTTCGAATGTTCAGGCATCAAAAGTGATCAACTTTATATGCATTTTAAAACTTTTCTTTCTCACATTTTCACTTCCCCGTCCAATGCCATATTTTGATTTGTACTAGTCTGCAATTTTTGGGGGGATTTTTTTGCTGACCACACTTGATCTAAATTGGCATTTGAAACAATCTGTAAATTTTAATGACTGAGAGTCTATTGTTATGTTTTCAGTCTCCACCGTTTTCAATGACCATCCATTAAGCTGTATATATTTTGAATGGTTCTTTCGATCATTTTTTAATTTAATTTTATTCAATTTTAATTTGTTGAAACTGGTATCTTAAAAACAACAACATCCTTTAGTGCAATTATACATTTTAAATGTTCCTTGTCTTTTTAAAAATAACTAATTTGGTTCCCCATTTTTTTTTATTTGAAATTGAATTCATTTTAACTGGTATATTTTTAGTTGTCTTTGTCAGATTCTGGCCAGTATGTTCATTTAAAGGCTCATTGTCTGGTTGTATATTCATTAAGTTTTAACAGCATTGTATGGAAAAAGTACAAGTGTAAGGTGATGTTATTATTTTGTTTGCAAAAAAATTATAAAGTACAAACTTTAAAAGGCTATAAGTATTAGAAATGTTGTGACCCTCAATGTAACTAAAACTTTTCAAATTTACCATGTCTTGTCACAACTATATTTCTTTAATAATGCACACAAAGAAATGCATTTTACGGCTATAAGATAGAGCTTTTTCTAGCTATGGTCCAAAATATATATGGTAATTTATTTCCCATTAACTTTGACTCAATTTTGAGGTAAAGACCAAAATAGAAGTCTCGATTTTGTCCTCTTGTGACTGAGACAGTCTCCCTGCCCTTTCTCTTCTGTGGCACATAAAATTGTGAGACATAAGTCTTTGGGTCACATCTACAATATAGTCTACATAAAGTAATGCTCACGATGGGCAAAAAGCAACGGACTTAACCCTCATATATGTTCATGTTAAACTAAAGGCCCATAGTATACATGTGGTCATGTTCCCACCTCTTGCCATTAAGTTCTAATGACATCTACATGATCTAGGTAGATGCAGTGGAAAGAGCAAAGAAATGTTATTATTACTATTATAAAATATTGGTTCTTTTGTTTGCTTGTAGCTGTACTTCTTTTGCCATCAACTTTTCTGCATTTGGCATGCTTTAGCGCTCAATTGGATTTTTTTTTTCAATGCACTATTTAACTATATAAATACAGATATATGCATTTTGAGCCTTGCTCATGCTAGTCTGTTTTTCTTTCGCTGTCCACTATATGCCATTTTTTTTGGGTGTGTCTACCTTTTGTATTGTAAGTTGTTTTGTTTTTTTGCTGCCTGTCATTTTTGTCACATTTTAACTATGTTCACTTCTTAAGGCTCACACTCAGTCTGTTGTCATAACCACTTGCCATTCAGTTGTATAATGTATGAATTTGGAATATTCATAGCCTATGCTAAATCTTGCTTATCATTACTTCATATATAGGCCTTTATGCATATTGAATGCCTATACAGTTGTACAAAGTTATAGGTCTTGTCAGATTTTTTCAGTCATCACATATTATTATTATTAGTATTTTACATGATTTGACTTTTTGTTGTTGTAGAAAACTTGTAGATCTGCCCGTTTGGCTGAGTCATGATTTCAATAGGAATTTGCAAGCATTTTACTGATTATGTGAAAGAATGAATGCAATCTTTATTAAGTCCTTTTTTTACTGAAAAGGCATTTGTATTGTATCAGCCTGCTACCCCAAGTGGTCTTTTCTTTGTTGTGATTATTACACTTCGCTAATTAGTTTACATAGTTCAATCAAATATGTACACCACCAAGTGTTTCAATAAATGGATGATACAGTTGCTACAAACCAAAGGCTTACATATTTGTTTGTCTAACTGTCAAGTGGTTTGTTTTTTTACTTGTACTAGGTCTAAATATACATGTGTGTTCATGTCATAAAAATGAAGCCGTTTGAATGTAATTCAACATTAAGACTAATCCTTGTAGTGAATTAACCTTGATTTAGATTTAGAAGACGAAACTGAAGGCATATGTTTGTCTCATGACTTAAGGTACTGGGACTTTCCTAAAAAAACAAAAAACCATCATTGCTTTTTTCTCCATTTCAATTTTCATCCTTGGAATCTATTACTTTAGAAACAATGATTAAGTATGAAAATATTTGCTTAGCAACTGATACAACCTTTTGAAAAAAAGTGAATCCGATATCATTTACACTTGTTCTTTTAAAGTTGAAACACATATAACAGCAGTTTCTCAAATTTAAATTTGGAAAATGCAACACAACCATGGTGATATTTAAATAAACACTCATACCAGTCGCCAAAATATACCCCATTCACTTTAAAAATTACACTTAAGTTCAATTTAGTTTTTTTTTTTTTTTTTAGATATTTAGAGGGTTCTAGTGAACCTTTGAGTCACGTCAATTGCAAAACAAATGGCCATAGAATTAGAACTACAATGTATAGATTTAATATTTAAAATACTTTCAGTTGCGTACGCCACTTTCATTCAGTATAATATAAAACTATAACAAACAGTTTATGATTATTATCAAAATTTAACTGAAGTTTATTGTTTGGTATTCGTAGGCAATAGACAATAGTACCAATTCGGAATTCGTAAAGCAAGCTTAAAAAAATCAAAATATTGAGGAGACACAGAGAACTGAGGGAAATAGGCTTATTCATTTTCAAAATACTAAAACACCCTGGCATCTTAGCTGCTATGAAACAACAGTTTAGATTTTTTTTTGAATTGTGCATCTGTATAAAAAGTTAAAAAAAAAAAAAAGAGTACCATTCAATGTTTTAAATGTCAAGAGTTACAATGTGTAGGCCTACTAAAATAAAAACATGAAAAGCAGAAACACATTTCAGCACAGTTGCCCAGGAGTATTCAAAAAAAAAAAAAATCTGCAGGTACAATATAGTTACAGATCAGCTTTAGAAGATCTATAGATACAGTACGGTACTAAAATCCAATTTTTACAACATATTGATTGATCCCTAGACAATTTTGATAACAAACCCAGTTTAATTTAAAGTTTGACCTCTATTACAACTATGGATATGCCCCTTAGACATAAAAAGTGAAAACTTTAAATGAAACCTAAATAAAGGCAGCATAAACAGCATTAGATGTAAAATTATGCATTTCAAATACATGTAGCATTAGTGAGAACTGGAGTTTCAGGCACTACTGAATAGAACCAAAAAAAAAAAAGTAATTTCTCAGGGAATTTTGTTCAAAAAAAGTGCCAAGCTGAATATATCTCAGAAACCTCTAAAAGTTAAAAATGTACAGTCCAGAGAACGTTCATACTACACAAAACATCATTAGATGTAAAATTATGCAGTTCAAATACATGTAGCATTAGTGAGAACTGGAGTTTCAGGCACTACTGAATAGAACCAAAAAAAAAAAAAGTAATTTCTCAGGTAATAAAAAAAAAAAAAACGCGCCAAGCTGAATATATCTCAGAAACCTTTAAAAGTTAAAAATGTACAGTCCAGAGAACGTTCATACTACACAATATACTATAAAACAACAGTTTAGATTTTTTTTAATTCTGCATCTGTATAAAAAGTTAAAAAAAAAGAGTACCATTGAATGTTTCAAATGGTTTCTCAAATCTCTCTCTCTCTCTCTCTCTCTCTCTCGTTCTCTCTCTCTCTGATATCTCCCTTTTTCTCCCTCTAACTCGTTGACTTCCTTTCTCTCTGTCTCAACTTCACCCTATCTTCTCTTCGATCAGCATCAGCCTTGTTTTTAAAGGAATAACTTTTTTCCACTTATGCCCTAAAGGTATCTTTATATTGCACTACTGAGTACATTATCTAGTAATCTCTTTGAGATAAATAAATTAAAAAGTCAATGAACTTTTCTACAAAAATGAATCTCCACACCATTCACACTTGAAGGACCTTCAACCAGTATGAGTTTGTTGGTGTCTTGTCAAGACACCCTTCCAAGAAAAAGACTTTCCACACTCTTCACATGTGTAGGGCTTTTCACCAGTATGAGTTCGTAGGTGGTCTTTCAAATTACTTTTCGTAAAAAAACACTTTCCACACTCTTCACATGTATAGGGCTTTTTACCAGTATGAGTTTTTAGGTGTCTTGTCAAGGCCTTTTTCTGGGAAAAACACTTTCCACACTCTTCACATGTGTAGGGCTTTTCATCAGTATGAGTTTGTAGGTGATTTGTCAAGACAAACTTCCGAGAAAAACACTTTCCACAATCTTCACATGTGTAGGGTTTTTCACCACTATGAGTTCGTAGGTGTTCTGTCAATACACTCTTCGAAAAAAAACACTTTCCACACTCCTCACATGTGTAAGGTTTTTTACCAGTATGAGTTCGTAGGTGTTCTGTCAATACACTCTTCCAAGAAAAACACTTTCCACACTCTCCACATTTGTAGGGCTTTTGGCCAGTATGAGTTTGTCGATGATGTGTCAAGTTATTTTTCAAAGGAAAACACTTTCCACATTCTTCGCATGTATAGGGTTTTTCACCAGTGTGAGTTTGTTGGTGTCTTGTCAAGACACCCTTCCGAGAAAAACACTTTCCACAGTCTTCACATGTGTAGGGCTTTTCCCCGGTATGAGTTCTTAAGTGTTTTTTCAAGACACACTTGTAGGAAAAACACTTTCTACACTCTTCACATGTGTAAAGCTGTTCCCCAGTATGAGTTCGTTGGTGTCTTGTTAAACTAAGTTTCCGATACAAACTCTCTTCTGGGGAAGACAAACGAAAGATAAACATTTGTGGTAAAATAATTTAAGATTCTTATAAAAGGGTTTATATTAGGTTCCACCTACCATTTATTTTAGTAAACACAATCAAATACAACAAAAATAAATAAAAATATCCATGACAATTAAGTTAATATTTCTTATCTATTTAAAGCATGAAGTGTAACTCAATAAAGATAAGATTTTCTCATGGAAACTAGGTTGAAAAAAATTTATATGTATAATATTTACAGTTTCCTAAAGTTCCCAAAAAAGTAAGATAAAGTAACATTGCCACATGATACAAGAATACCCAAGAAAAAGAAAAAGAAACAAAAGTAAATTGTAAGATAATAAAATAATAATAGAAAGTACTTGTAAAAAAAAAGATCTAGAATAATGCCCACATGTACTTTATTATGTCATATATATATATAATATATAAATTAACAATTTGAAAGACATTTATCCTTATTTACTAAAGAAGGCTGCATTATATTATTTTAAAAAAATATGTAGAGGAGCAAAACAAACAAAAAAAAAATTTAAAAAAAAAAAAGAAAGAAAAAAAAGCACTTTTAAAGTAATTATACCTATCTCATTCCCTTTTTGATCCACTGTCATTGATGATTGTGGTACAGTTTCTCTCTTCTCTGGATCCAAGACATTGCAAACTATACAGTGAAAAAAAAAAAAGTAAGAGAAAGAGAGAAAGGGGAGGGGGAATAATACCTATTTACAAAATAAAAATATAATAAACAATAAACTAAAAAGAGCCTATTTGAAGGCTTAAAGATCATAATAATTGTTGTAAAAGTTAAGTTGGATAAAAAGTTGGATAATGAGTGTTTAAACACATGTGAATTTTTTCAGTAGTTTCCTTGGCATGACTGTTGAAGGAGCTTGCTCATATCAGGACTTTTCACCTGGAAACAAAAGTCCCTCTTTAGTCATGTTTTACTGTACTTCCAACAAAGATGAAATGATGAGAATGAAATTCGCTCGGGGAAAAAATGATAAAAGAAGCATTACATGAATAACTCAATTTCTAGATAAGGCAAATAAATTTAAGTCTTCTATATTATACATGCAATAAGTAAATTCGCTACTATGATAATCAATAGATAACATACAAAATGGAAAGTTACTGCATATATATAAAACAAAACAACTAAAAAATAAACCATGCATTACTTACCAGAATATGCTAAATTTAGTTGTTATCAATGGTCTTTATATAGAAATACAAACCACACCATGAACACCTGACAAAAATAAAGCATTTGAAAATCTAACCAGAAGGCCCAAAAAAAATTGTTTTAAAGAAAGTCTTATCAATAAAAAGAATTTTTTAAAGCAGCAGAAAACATCCACATTGTACAATCGTAAGAGAATAAATTGTGTAGAATAACTGACCTTGTGACTTGTGAGGTAGAAGCCTATCTGTTGTCAGATTCACTTGTAAACACGTCTTAATACCATCTGAAAGCTCTTCTCTTGGTGTGGAATATTTCCGTTCAAGCTTTTGCTTTGCTGAATATTCCTCCACAGAGACTCTTAGTGCAGCTATACATGGCTTTTCCTCCTCCAATGTGTTGAAGTTTGTTTCATTTGATTCAAAACCATCTGTAAAGTGTAAAAATATTGAGGTAATTTTCTCTTTTTAGGCCAAGAAATACCTGCCGCACTTTTTTTTGTTATGTTGGTGGAAACAACTTCTATTTTTTTAATCGAAATTTTTTTTTTCACTTGTAGCAAAATATACAGTCAAGAAAAATTCTTTAAATTATAAATTCATCATAATTAGTTTTCATCATTTTCAAAAATGCCTTTTTACAAAACACATGAACTTTGAAAGAACACCTCTTAGTGCAGTCTTAACCTTACAGTTATAGGCATGATGAAATACTTTAACAAAACCGTATTCTTGTTCAGCCCCAAACTTCATCTTTTTTTTTTTTTTTGCAAGATCGAATACAAGTCAAACCTTAGCATTAGCTGTTTAAGCTCTACCATTTCTTGGATAAAACTTTCTTTAGATTAATTCAATCTATTCACTAAACAGTCTTGCTATCTTTAACAACTTTCACTTTGTCTAGACTTTTCCAACAGTTATCGTTTGTGTTTTTTTTAATTTCTTTTTTTTTTAAAACTCCTCGGCTGTCCTTGCACTACCCAAAAAGTTAAGTTGGATAACTAGTGTTTAAACACATGTGAATTTTTTCAGTAGTTTCCTTGGCATGACTATAGAAGGAGCTTGCTCATATCAGGACTTTTCACCTCAAAATGCAATGGTGTCGTTTTTTTTCTTTGAATTATTGGAGTGTTGGTTTAGCTTCCAACTTCAGCACTATATAGGCTATATTGTGACGTCTGATAGTTTTATGTGCTGCCACATATAAGGCAGGACAGGGATACCATGAATCCTGTCTCCGCTGTTCACATTAAACTGACACCAACTTAACCAAAAGGAGGTTAAATCGTCAGGGCTCGAACCATGGACCTCCTGCTTCGAAAGCCTATGTTCTAACTCAAGACTACCATGCCCCTCTTTGATACATTGGAACCATTTATCCAATATATTTGATCAAACAACCTTTATTAACTTTCCTCTTATGAGAAAAAAATAATCCTGGTTTACATCATTGCATGATTGAAAAATTTTCTCAGACCAAGGGTGTTTTCTCAAAGGAAGGCAGATATGTTGTTTGTTGTTTTGTTTTGTTTTGAATTGAAAAGAGCGACTATTTTTTCTGTACCTGAACTTGAAGGTTCTTCTTTCAAACCCAAAAGATTGATATCTGGTTTTTCCTCTTGAAGGTAAAAGAAAGGCTTCACATCAGGTTTCACATCAAAGCTTGAGTCTTCCTCCATGTTGGCTATTTTTCACAACTTCACTCTTATGGAACTGAAACAAAGCACAACATATAAATGAAATATTATAAATTTTAAAGCAAATGAAAACAAAATATACAACACATTGCAAGGACTTCATAATCTAGCCATGGCAATGTAAACAATGTGTAAGATACAGACAGACAGTTAGTTCACAAAGAACAACAATAAAAAACAGTCTTTTTCATTTGAATATGGTAATAAAGGAAGACAAAAGAAGATATATATATGAGTGTATTTTAGATGTCTTTGGTGTCATTTCACAAAAGATATTTAGTAATTTAGATTTGAGATAGGATTTTTAACATTATCAATATAATAATTAGATTGTTCTGACATTTTCCTGCACAAACAAAATCTTCTTTCTTCTCCTCTATTTAGCTTTATGATAGACAAAAAAATTATAGCGGTAAAAAAAATTTAGTAGGCAAAACATCATGGTTTTCTGGAAAGTTTTTTTTTTTTTTGCAGTTCAAAAAGGTGTTGGCTAAATTTGTCTTTTCATTGGTAGATAGCCTGGTGGTGAATGTGCCTAAAAATATCCCTGCCTATTTTTATCTTTGAGGGATATCCTGGATGTGAATGCTCAATTTCATTCCCAGCCTGTCTTTTTTTTTTCTAATTTAAATTTTAAAAAATTTATGTTGGACAATATAGCAATTATTGTTTCTGAATCTTTACTTTAACAGAAGTAACTGGGATCTCTACTTTAGATCTTTTACAATCTTAATCTAGACTTTAACTCTAGATGTCAAATACAGAATGATGAAAGAGAACTTGGACAGGCTTCAGAGTTCACTGAGATTGCCTTGGCAAAACTACAGGCTGGGATTGGTTATTTAGAATTTAGGCTGCCCATCTTTGAATTTATATTTCACTCCAGATGCTTAATCATAGTCTGTACTGTAGTGCATTTATAACAGATTTGGACAAAAACTTTTATTATACATGTAGGCTATGAAGACTGACATTCAGTTTTGCTTTCATTAGGTTCAGCTTATTTTCCTGAACATTTGGGCTATAAATCGCGTTTGAAAAGGTAAACAGTACATGTAAACACTGTTAGACTGAGACCACTCTTTCAGCTTAGCTAGTCCTAAAACGGTGGCAGGTAAAACGATCGTCATATCGATATATAAATAAATCATAACATCAGGAAAGGAGAGAGGAATACAAAATTAAAACAATATCGATAATTTAATAATAATCATATCGGCATTTTGTTTTTATAAATGCACATTACTGTCCGTTATGGGTAAGCCAACAGTACGGCTCAATGTTAAATAGATCTACAATATAACGAGGAGCCAGACGTTCACTTAGCGGAACCGCTGGCTACTGTCGTGGGATTATAAACTCTACATTTCCGCAAATTACAAAACGATTCATGATTGTAAACTCGGGAGGAAAGGAGGAAAAAGTGCAGAAAGGCGGAAAATATTGAGGAAAGGGGGATTCTTCATTTTCAACGGGAAAAAAAACGAGGATTTCCGCAGAAAACCATCATCATTGCATAATACAGCTGAAAGGTGTATATTTAAATGCATGGCCAAATTTGAACAGAAAGGGCACTCATACAACGTTGGGCAAAGACACTAGATTCTAATTATTAAGAGTATAGACACTCCCTTGAAAAATGTAGTCTAGGGGTAGAATGCACAAACATGACATAGCTTACGTCTGGTCGTAAGCCTTCTTATTTTTTTACATTGTTAGGACGAGTTTACAAGTGCATTTTACCCTAGATCTCAATCCAGTCTCTTAAGGTCGGCCTATTGGGGTCTATAAAAGAATGTGTATTATTATTAATATGGTTCAACAAATTCATCATAATTTTTGTGGGCTAGATTCAAGATCTCTATATCTACATTTTAATATGTTCATAATTATAATGTACGTAGATTCAGATCTAAGATTCGCTCAACTAGAAATCAGACCTAATCTACATCTAGATAAATCAAAGATTTCTATGAATGCCAATCTGTGTAGATAATAGATCAAATTACGAATTTTTATATTCCTGTGGCCTCTACTAACTATTTGAATCCTAGTTCTAGATCTAGATCTAATCTATATCTTGATCTACCCTAGACTAGATCTAGATTTATAAGAATTGAGATGAAGCGCTAGTGAACTCAGTCGCTTAAATTTATCATAATTAATGGTTATGATCGTATTCATAGAAGTTAGAATAGCGACGTCCTCACAAATATTTCATATACAATATAGATCTAACTAGTTTGTACTTATAATATTATTATAATAATCGTTACTTCAGATCTCAATGTTCTGGTAGATCCAACAGGTCGTCATTTTTTTTTTTTATAAAATCCCAAGGCATAATTATCTACCCCCGATCTGGTTATATTGTGCTTTTTTAAACTGGAGAGCGAGATGACGTATGATAAGTGTATCATACATGGCTTTTCTCTCTCTCTCTTTCTCTCTCTCTCTCTCTCTCTCTCTCTCTCTCTCTCTCTATTCAAATATTCAAAAGATATCACACTGCAAATGTGTCCAGTTTGTAACACAGTTAGAGAAGATGAATACCACGTATTAATGATTTGTAAAGCATACGAGGAGCTTCGAACCACGTACATCCCTCCCAAATACCTTACCATTCGAAATAGACGTAGATTAAGTGTACTAATGTCAAATAGCAATCTTTATTCCAATGTTGCCATATATTTACAGCATGTCTTGAAACTAAGAAAATCTCTGAAATAAGTAAAATTTCTCAGCCTATTAGGAATAGTGTCGCAGGTGTATTGTTCATATTGTGTATGCCAGTCTTGCATAAAAAAGCTTGTACTTTCTATTTGATTGCTATCTGTACGATGTGAACTGTAAATTTGGATAAATTATTATTATATTCCCTGATATGTCTATGTGGTAAAATTTAGACTAAATTACCTATCTCCAAAAATAAGAGCACAAATTATCAAACTGAAAGCTCGTTTATAACTAAAAGTTACTCAAAAGCTTCATAAATTGGGTGAATGGACTGAGAGAGCAAATCGAAAGTGATGTTACCATTTTGTTATCTTTTTCTTGAACATTGTAAAATTGTATTTTTTGTCATGTTTGTAAAGGGTGAGAAGCCCAACGAACCAATAAACATCAATCAATCATCAATCTGTCTGTCTTTCACTTCTCTCTCTCTCTCTTTCTCTCTCTCTCTCTCTCTTCTCTCTCTCTCTCTCTCTCTCTCTCTCTCTCTTTCTCTCTCTCTCTCTCTCTCTCTCTCTCTCTCTCTCTCTCTCTCTCTCTCTCTCTCTCTATCCATCTATCTATCTGCCTACATCTATATCTCCCTTTTCCTCCCTCTAAGGGCCCCTTTACATTAACTGTTAATTCATCAATAAATTTTCAGTTGAACTGCCAGGCCTTCTATCTGGGTCATCGTTTGACTGACTGACTGTTGATGAGAGAGGATCCGTTCACACATTATGGACCTCTGTTGCTGCTTTGCGCGAAATTCAAACGTCAACAAAATGGCTGACGCAAGCTCATGTACTTGGATAATATAGCAATAAATTTCAGTACATTCTCTTCTTTATTCCACCCAGACATTGCACCAGTAGACCATGAGCTAGTCCTAGTACAGTGTATATAAACTACAAATGTTATAATAGGCCTACTGGAAAAATAAAACGGCTCTGATTTTAGAGGAGCTAGGTCTAGATTTAGATCCAGATCTAGATGTTTATACATGTAATGAAGTGGGCCTGCTAAAACTTTCACCGAATTACAAAAATGCAGAGATGGGCTACGTGGGTAATGGCGAAAAACAAAACAAAACACAAAAGTAATTCAAACGTCGTAGTTCGGCATTATTTGGCTCTTCTCGCAAGGATTTTTTTTTTTTTACTAATTTTGAGTCGCTGATCCTGAATATGTTATTTGTTTTATGATTCGAGTGCTTACAAAATTTGTTGTTGTCTGAAAATTTAACTCCGCCTAGAGCAGGATCAATGGCGCCGCCCTGTCATCACCCAAGGTGACATGTGCCACAGTCCTCCTGCAGGGAAATATCTAGCGTCGCCAGATATCTGGCGCCTGGGCGGAGAACTTCGGGATATCAAAAATGTTTCTCGTTTACACACACAGTTTTATCGAGACGTTTGTGGGATTCCCACATTTTCTTTGATATCGCTCTTACTGTAGATGAATGAACTTAATGTAAACGGGGCTTTACTCGTTGACTCCCTTTCTCTCTGTCTCAACTTCAGCCTATCTTATCTTCGACCAGCATCAACATTATGTTTTATAAGGCTTGTTTTTTTTTGTAAGGAATCGTTTTCCACTTATGCCCTAAACGCATCTTTATATAGCACTACTGAGTACATTATCTAGTAATCTCTTTGAGGTAAATAAATTAAAAGTTTACTTAATTTTTATTTTCCCTGCACACACAAAGAGCGAAATGTTCCCCTTTTTTGTGTTAATACTGTCTATATAATTTGTGTTTTAAAATCCCATAGATACCCCAGTTCGAAAGAATATTCACAAAACAGAGTATATATAGCCAGTGCACCTCACTCAATCTGTTCTATATTATTTAAATTCCCTTCAATATAATAAATTATTGCTAATCGCCATAATCATCACCATCCTCCTCACAACATTCTTTTCCTTTTTTGTATATATTATTATTGTATTATTATTATTTTTATTATTATTATTATTATTATTATTGGATTATAAAGAAACATACGTGTAAATAGTTAATGAATCACATTTACCGATACTGGGAAAATGCTCAAACAACAAAATCAGCAACAGCAACAGCACAATATATCCACAGCTATAAAAGCATCCACGGCAACAACAGCACCATAAACAACAACAAAACAAAAGAAAAATTATTATAAATCATAAAAGTCATGATACAGTTTTTAATCGATTATGTTGCATAAAATACAATCCACAAAATAAACACGTCTCGTACAGTCGTAGTAGTTTATCAACATCCAACACAAGAAGAAGAGTTGACCTGAGTTGGTTAAACGTCCAATGTCAGCACTATAGGCTACACTATATTGTGGACAAGCACCAAGATTAGCGTCTGACAATATACACACGAGACAGGGTGAAGATTAAAGTGACACCGATCTATCACCAGTAGGGGGCGAAATCGCCAAGGCTCGAAATTATAAGTTTCGCATGTATTATTATTGGTGCTCTTATAAATGTCGATGTTTGCAATAACTAATGTCATATACTGTCTATATTTTGTGTTTTGCTACATATATAAATATATATACAGACCATCAGAATATGTGCCTTTAAACTCAGGACAATTAAGCTATCTCTCTCTCTCTGTCTCTCTCTCTCTCTGTCTGTCTGTCTCTCTCTCTCTCTGTCTGTCTCTCTCTCTCTGTCTCTCTCTCTCTCTCTGTCTCTCTGTCTCTCTCTCTCTCTCTCTCTCTCTCTCTCTCTCTCTCTCTCTCTCTCTCTCTCTCTCTCTCTCTCTCTCTGGTTTTTGCTTCNNNCGTCTCTGGGTTTAACATTTCTTTGCCCCCCCCCCCCCCCCGAGCGATTATAGTCGAAACCTCACAAAACGATTTTCTCATAAACCGAATTTTGCAAGAGAATAGTTTTTTGTTGTTTTTTTCTTCTTGAAGCTATTAAAATTAGACTGATAATTCAAAGTTTTTGTGGTTTGATTCTCTTAATTCGAAGCTCACACCATCAGCTGAAATTACACAATCACTACATGTATTTGTCAACCAGAATTCAATGCATTTTGCTAGTCAAGACATGCTTTTAAAAGAAATTGGATTGGGATAAGATTGCTATAAAAGAAAACTGTAGGACACGATCATAAACGCAGATTTTGATATCAGGTAATAAATTGCCTACTAACTGTAACACTTTTGTGGGTCAGGTATGTATCCTTCCGTAAATCAAATCCTCCTTATTCGAGTTTTAAATCAAATCCAAAGTAATACGAATTATGAAGTTTACACTGTAAAATATTTAGTTAAAGGCTAAAAACAAATGACAGGTTGGGAAGAGGCATCTTTTGATTTAATCCCATTTAAGCAAAACACTTCCCACACTCGTAACTATTGTATACATTTTGACCAATATGAGTTGATATGCTGATGATTTATCAATTAACTTTTCTGACAAAATGAATCTCCAAAGCATTCACGACCTTCAACCAGTGTGAGTTCGTTGGTGTCTTGACAAGTCACACTTCCGAGAAAAACGCTTTCCACACTTTTCACATGTGTAGGGCTTTTCACCAGTATGAATTCGTAGGTGTTGTGTCAAGACACTCCTCTGAGAAAAACACTTTCCACACGCTTCACATGTGTAGGGCTTTTCACCAGTATGAGTTCGTAGGTGGTCTTTCAAATTACCTTTCGTAAAAAAACACTTTCCACACGCTTCACATGTGTAGGGCTTTTCACCAGTATGAGTTCGTAGGTGGTCTTTCAAATTACCTTTCGTAAAAAAACACTTTCGGCACTCTTCACATGTGTAGGCTTTTTCACCAGTATGAGTTCGTAGGTGTTCTGTCAATCCACCCTTATGAGAAAAACACTTTCCACACTCTTCACATATGTAGGGCTTTTCACCAGTATGAGTTCGTTGGTGTTTTGTCAAGAAACGCTTCTGAGAAAAAAACTTTCCACAATTTTCACATGTGTAGGGCTTTCCACCAGTATGAGTTTGTTGGTGTTGTATCAAGCTACTCTTCATAAAATAAGACTTCCCACACTCTTCACATACATAAAGTTTTTCACCAGTATGAGTTAGTCGATGATTTGTCAAGGTTCTTCTCTCAGAAAAACACTTTCCACACTCTTCACATATGTAGGGCTTTTCACCAGTATGAGTTCGTTGGTGTTTTGTCAAGAAACGCTTCTGAGAAAAAAACTTTCCGCAATTTTCACATGTGTAGGGCTTTCGACCAGTATGAGTTTGTTGGTGTTGTATCAAGCTACCCTTCATAAAATAAGACTTCCCACACTCTTCACATACATAGAGTTTTTCACCAGTATGAGTTAGTCGATGATATGTAAAGGTACTTTTCCAAGAAAAACACTTTCCACACTCTTCACATGTGTAGGGTTTTTCACCAGTATGAGTTCGTTGGTGTCTTGTCAACATATCCTTTTGAGAAAAACACTTTCCACAGTCTTCACATGTGTAGGGCTTTTCACCAGTATGAGTTCGTAGGTGTTTTGTCAAGAAACCTCTCTGAGAAAAACACTTTCCACAATCTTCACATCTGTAGGGCTTTTCACCAGTATGAGTTCGTTGGTGTCTTGTTAAGCGATGTTTCCAAATAAAACACTTTCCACAATCTTCACATGTGTAGGGCTTTTCACCAGTATGAGTTTGTTGGTGTCTTGTCAAGATACCCTTATTAGAAAAACATTTGCCACATTCTTCACATGTGTAGGGCTTTTCACCAGTATGAGTTCGTAGGTGTTCTATCAAGAAACCTTTCTGAGAAAAACAATTTCCACAATCTTCACATGTGTAGGGCTTTTCACCAGTATGAGTTCGTTGGTGTCTTGTTAAGTGATATTTGCAAATAAAACACTTTCCACAATCTTCACATGTGTAAGGCTTATCACCAGTATGAGATCGTTGGTGTCTTGTTAAGTGGTGTTTCCAAATAAAACACTTTCCACAATCTTCACATGTGTAGGGCGTTTCACCTGTGTGAGGTAAAATAATTTAAAATTCCTATAATAGTCTTTGTATAAGATTATATATGTCATTAATTTCAACATACACAATCAAATACAAAAAAACATAAAAATATCCATGACAATGAAGTTAATATTTCTAATCTGTTTGAAGCATGATGTGTAACTCAATAAAGAAAAAATGTTCTCATGGAAACTAGGATGAAAATAGTTTTTATGTATAATCTTTACAGTTTTCATAAGATCCTAAAAAAGTAAGACATACAGTAGTAACATTGCCACATGAGAAAAGAATACACAAGAAAAAGAAACAAAAGTAAATTGTAATAATATAGTAATAAGATAACAACTGTCAATCCACCCTTATGAGAAAAACACTTTCCACACTCTTCACATATGTAGGGCTTTTCACCAGTGTGAGTTCGTTGGTGTTTTGTCAAGAGACGCTTCTGAGAAAAAAACTTTCCACAATTTTCACATGTGTAGGGCTTTCCACCAGTATGAGTTTGTTGGTGTTGTATCAAGCTACCCTTCATAAAATAAGACTTCCCACATTCACATACATAGAGTTTTTCACCAGTATGAGTTAGTCGATGATATGTCAAGGTAGTTTTCCCAGAGAAACACTTTCCACACTCTTTCCACAATCTTCACATGTGTAGGGCTTTTCACCAGTATGAGTTCGTTGGTGTCTTGTCAACATATCCTTTTGAGAAAAACACTTTCCACAGTCTTCACATGTGTAGGGCTTTTCACCAGTATGAGTTCGTAGGTGTTTTGTCAAGAAACCTCTCTGAGAAAAACACTTTCCACAATCTTCACATCTGTAGGGCTTTTCACCAGTATGAGTTCGTTGGTGTCTTGTTAAGCGATGTTTCCAAATAAAACATTTTCCACAATCTTCACATGTGTAGGGCTTTTTACCAGTATGAGATCGTTGGTGTCTTGTTAAGTGATGTTTCCAAATAAAACACTTTCCACAATCTTCACATGTGTAGGGCGTTTCACCTGTGTGAGGTAAAATAATTTAAAATTCCTATAATAGTCTTTGTATAAGATTATACATGTCATTAATTTCAACATACACAATCAAATACAAAAAAACATAAAAATATCCATGACAATGAAGTTAATATTTCTAATCTGTTTGAAGCATGATGTGTAACTCAATAAAGAAAAAATGTTCTCATGGAAACTAGGATGAAAATAGTTTTTATGTATAATCTTTACAGTTTTCATAAGATCCTAAAAAAGTAAGACATACAGTAGTAACATTGCCACATGAGAAAAGAATACACAAGAAAAAGAAACAAAAGTAAATTGTAATAATATAGTAATAAGATAACAATAGAAAGTACTTGTAAAGAGAAAGTTCCAGAATAATGCATACATGTACTTTATCCATGTATCATGTCTTTGAAAAGGTAAAAAACGGAATGCGTCAGGGCTCAGTAATCTTATATACTCTATTCGTCACAATCTATATATTACATGTATACATTTCTGTACTTGGAATTTTTGTGTCCACAAATCTCAGAAACCAGACATCAGATTAGCGCCAACATTGGAATGGACTTTTATAATGATTTTATCGAGGTTTTCAGCCTATTTAGATGTTTCAAAAACGTTGGACTTCTGTGATCATTGTTTCATTGTTTTGGCGTCTTTAACCCTTAAATAATGGAACTTGGAAGTTCACCATTTTTAGTAATCTACATCTAGGCAAAATGCCGGTTAACCTCTGAATGAATCTCGAATTTTGAAAGAGCTTTGAGCTGAATTAAGGTAGGTCTAGATCTAGATGTAGCTTGGATCTAAATTAAGTCCATTTAAGAATCTAAATCTAAATTCAGTTCATATCTAGGTATGGAAGAAGTATTATTTTACTTTCAGCTATAAAAAACAACAACTCGCAGTACATTTCGAGACTGGGATATTTTTTAAAGGCAATAGGGCGGTTAACCTCTCACTGAACCTTGAAAGAGATTTGTTCTAAAGTGATGTAGACCTACATCTAGATGTAGCTTGGATCTAAATTAAGCCCACTTACATAAAAATTTGTTTACATGATACAGTTTCTCTTTTCTCTCGAATCAAGACATTGCAAACTATAAGATAAAGAGAGAGAGAGAGAGAGAGAGAGAGAGAGAGAGAGAGAGAGAGAGAGAGAGAGAGAGAGAGGGGGGGAGAGGGGGGGGGGGGGGGTGATTTTACCTGTTTAAAAAAAAACAATAATAACGAGTGTTTAAACATGTGAAATTTTTCAGTAGTTTCCTTGGCATGACTATTGAAGGAGCTTGCTCATATCAGGACTTTCCACATGGAAAGAAAAATCCTGCTTTAGTCATGTTTTACTGTACTTCCAACAAAGGTGAAATGATGAGAATGAAATTCGCTTGGCTTAAGGGGACAAAATGTGAAGAAAAATGAAGCATTACATGAATACCATAATTTCTAGATAAGGCAAATAAATTTAAGTCTTCTATATTATACATGTAATAAGTAAATTCTGTTACTATGATAATCAATAGATAACATACAAATTGGAGAGTTACAGCATAAGAGAATAAACTGTGTAGAGTAACTAACCTTGTGACTTGGGAGGTAGAAGCCTATCTGTTGTCAGATTCTCTTGTAAACACATCCTAATACCATCTGAAAGCTCTTCTCTTGGTGTGGAATATTCCCGTTCAAGCTTTTGCTTTGCTGAATATTCTTCCACAGAGGCTCTTAGTGCAGCTATACATGGTTTTTCCTCCTCCAATGTGTTGAAGTTTGTTTCATTTGATTCAAAACCATCTGTAA
>RQTK01000134.1:70030-84731 GCA_003991915.1 Elysia chlorotica
GTAGTAGTAGTAGTAGTAGTAGTAGTAGTAGTAGTAGTAGTAGTAGTAGTAGTAGTAGTAGTAGTAGTAGTAGTAGTTGTAGTAGTAGTAGTTATTGTTGTTGTTGTTCTTGTTATTGGCAGTCGTACGTCTTGGTGAGCTAGCAACTTGCCCAATGCGACATTTGTCCATACTTTAGACGAGTTGTAAACAATTGTGACAATGTACTTACCATAATACTATTTAGTAGATTGTCTTACACCATGGGTTTGAAAGTGTAAGCTGGCTAAAAAACCGGGCTTTCAAGTAAGCGGGTCGCCGGTTCGATCCCGCCGTTGGTTATTTATTTTTGTTTGTGTTATTGTTGCTGTAGTTTCTTGTTTGTTTTTCTTTAGAAGAAAAAAAAAGCTGATTTGGAAACCAGGAAGTAAATAGAGACATCTGCCAACAGTAATCCGCCGAACAGTTAAAGGAAAATGAGTCCTAAGCTTCTTCGGTGCAAGGGCAATATTTTATAGCCGTTACCGTGCTGATGTGCCGTTACAAACAAATTTTTTTAATTATTATTGGTGCAAGGAAGGGTTTTAGTTGGAGATGCTTTTGTGTGTGTTGTTGTTGTTGTTGTTGGTGGTGGTGGTAGTGATGTTGTTGTTGTTGTCGTTGTTTTTATTGTTGTTGTCTTTGTATTGTAGTTGTTGCTGTTTTTGCATTGTTGTTGTTGTTGGTGGTTTTGTTGCCGTTGTTGTTGCTGTTGTTGTTGTTGTTGTCTTTTGGTTGCTGTTGTTGTTGTTATCTTTGTTATTGTAGTAGTAGTAGTAGTAGTAGTAGTAGTAGTAGTAGTAGTAGTAGTAGTAGTAGTAGTAGTAGCAGTAGTGTAGTAGTTGAAATTGTTGTTGTTGTTGTTGTTGTTGTTGTTGTTGTTGTTGTTATTGTTGTTGGCAGTAGTAAGTCTTGGTGAGCTAGCAACTTGCTCAAGGCGTCATTTTCTCCTCCTTTAGACGAACTGTAAGCCACAATGACAATATATTTACTACATGTATAGTAGATTGTCTTACCCCATGGGTTTGAGAGTGCGAGATGGCTACAAAACTGGGTTCCAATTCGGGGGGTCGACGGTTCGATTCCACGATCGGCCATTCTTATCTTTTTTTGTCGGATATCGTCATTTAAATGGTCTATGTGTGGCAGCATATAACATTGTCAGTGATTCGTATTGGAATTTGAACTTGATTTAGCCTAAAAGGTGAAGGTAAGCATTAAGAACAAAAACAGAAATAATTTTTTATTCCTTCCTCTCTATCTTGTTATCTCTCTATCAATCTATCTATCTATCTATCTATCTATCTATCTATCTATCTATCTATCTATCTATCTATCTATTTGTTTATTTTCCGTTCTTTTTCTCATACCCTTTATATTTTTTAAGATTAAATTAAAAAAACAAACATTCAAATTCACATACATTACATACATCATCACCATCACCATCATCATTAACATCATCATCACCTTTACCATCACCATCACCATCACCATCACCATCATCATCATCATCATCATCATCATCATCATCATCATCATCATCATCAGCACATCATCATCCATCATCACAGCAGCAGCAGCAGCATTATCATCACCACCATTATACTAGTACATGTACCATATTCCAGTGGCGATTTTTTGTTCTTTTGTTTTGGTTAGGGGGTGGTGGGTGGAAAAGGAGGGAGGGGAGGGAAGGGAGGGGGAGGGAGGCCAGTGAGGCGGAGAAAAATCTCCTGATTGGAACCACACACAACTGCCAGCCAATCTCGTCAGTCCGTTACAATGACGTCATCAAATCTAGTGAACTTGGCGTCCGCTCGTGGAAAACTCCATGGCGACGGGAAGGCAACAATTTATTAGCCTAGCAACCCACGGCAACGCGGCAATGGTGGCAGAAGCAGCGAAGTCGCTTCGTACTCTCTCTCTCTCTCTCTCTCTCTCTTTCTCTCTCTCTCTCTGTATCTCTCTCTCTTTCATTGTTCCTGCCCTCCCCTTTCCTTCTCCTCTTCCTCCCTCTCTCTTCTTCTCCTCTCTTTATTCCTCTCCCTCCCTCTCCCCCTCCCTCTCCCCCTCTGTCTCCCTCCCCCCTCCCTCTCGCTCTCCCACTCTCTCCATTTCACTGCATATGACAATTTCCCCACGTCGCTTGGCAGTATGTTTGATTTAGAACGAGAAAAATCCTAGAGCGAGGAAAAGGAGAGAGAGAGAGAAAGAGAGAGCGAGGTAGAGCGAGAGAGAGAACGAGAGATAGGCCTTGCGAATTTCGACAGAACAGTCTGTAGATCTAGTGAGGAAAGAGCTAGACACTCAAAGAAGCTGTGCTTAGATCTGGTATGATAAAGTGCGAGTGAACAATATTATTGTGATTGCCTTGTTTAGTTTTGATTCTTTGATTTTATTCCAACAATAACCTATATTAGAATATGGCTATTATTATTATCATTTCGCGTCTTAGGAGTTCTTCTTCAACGGCTTTTAGTTAATTTTGAGTTCAAGTAAAACCCGTGATTTTACTTTCCTAAATGATATTGTAGGTAATAACTAGTAAGTACAACGTCGTAGTAGATTACGAAGCGTCGTAACCATAGGACAAATAGAAGGCTTACGACGAGTCGTAAAATTAGTAGAATAGGAAGGCTTACGACTAGTCGTAACAATAGGAGAAATAGAAGGCTTACGAAGTGGCGTAACGATAGGAGAAATATAGATCTTAAGGCTTACGACGTGTCGTAACAATAGGAGAAGTATAGATCTTGAGGCTTACAAAGTGTCGTAACAATAGGAGAAATATAGATCTTAAGGCTTACGAAGTGTCGTAACAATAGGAGAAATATAGATCTGAAGGCTTACGACACGTCGTAACAATAGGAGAAATATAGATCTTGAGGCTTACAAAGTGTCGTAACAATAGGAGAAATAGAAGGCTTACGAAGTGTCGTAACAATAGAAGAAATAGAGGGTTTACGGCGAATCTTTAGTTACCTTACTATTACGATTAAGATAATGAATAGTAGTAAAACTAGACCTAATTCTATATAGATTTTTGGATGACTTTGATATACCGCAACCTATTATATTAAGATATTTTTGAATAGTTGTGACTTCGTTTTAACTTTAAATTCAAGATACTGCGCTGTTTTCATTTTTGTTTCAGTCATTACACTAATAATGCTAATTAATAAATTATGGCTCGCTATAGATTTTTATTTAGTGCGTTAGATATCCATACTAAATCTAATCGTTGTTTTACAGAAAATTACGATTTTTGGTAATTTATATATTTGGAGTCTTATTAAATTTGAGACCATAAAAGTGTGTAATTCTTATTTCTTTATATCAAAGAGTATATTTATATTTAATAATTATGATTAAGAAATTTATCCGACAAAGCCGAAGTTAAAAGATCGTTTTGATCTTTTGGAAATGTCTAATTCTGGAATCTTTTTAATTGTTAAGTTTGAAGTCAATCGTGTAACTTTAAATTGTATAAATCTGATCTTATATAGATACCAATAATAAATTGTTGATAGATGTATATCTCTATAGATTATATTTATGACACTTATTGATAAATCTATATCTTAGCTTGGTAGATAATTTCATGTTATGAAATTTACAATCATGGCTTCTTTTTAGATGTCGATATCAGTTAACTACTGGTCATTCTAATACGAGCAAATTTGTTCTCCATAAAATATCGCATGCATTATAAACATAGATCTAGTCAACGGTTTAACAATAGGCTACATTTCTACATATTGTATAAATTATAGAAATCATTTCATTATCTAGTTCTATATGGACATAGATCTAAATCTAGAATATTTAGACTCAACCAAAATACCAACAGAGAGCTAAACATACAGAATCTATCGCAGATAGACCTATGTCTGTTAGTTTTGGACTATTACTCAAAATCTTCAGACTCGAGTCATAAACAATGTTGACCTCATTAACATGAGTGGTGACGAAAGACTGTAGATCAGGTTTTGTGAAAGCGCAGTGTAGAGTGTAGGAATATTATGGCCAGTTTTCTTCAGTTTTGTTTTATTGCATGTAGATCTAGATCTTATCAGGATGAAAATATTGCGGAATTAGATTAATTATTTTAGCACGAAGGTGTAGGCTTCTGTGCTCCAAGTAGATCTAGATGTTGTCCTCTTTTGTTATTTCTTCGGCAGTGCAAGTCCGTCTCAATCCCTTTTCTACTTAATAGACTCTGCCTTTCTCTCTCACTCACTTTCTCTATCTCTCTCCAATTCACTTTCGTTCCCCCTCTCTCTTTCCCTCTATCTCCCGCCTTCTTTCTATCTATCTCCTTCTCTCTCTATTTCTCTCTCACACACTTTCTCTCCCACTCTCTCTCCCTCCCTTTATCTCTCTTTCACTCACTCTCTCTCCCACTCTCTTTCCCTCATCCCTTGCCTTCTTTCTCTCTCTCTCTTTCACTCACTCTCTCCCACTCTCTCTCCCTTCCTTTATCTCTCTTTCACTCACTCACTCTCCCTCCCTCTCTCTGTCGTCTTCTTCCCTCTCTAAAGTAAATCCATCTCTTCATCTATACATCGATTTTACACCCTCTCTCCCTTAATTTATCCCACTCTCACTCTCATTTTATTTTTTATATTCTTTAAAACCGACAACCTTAAAACGACCATAAGCATAGGTTTCTATATAACTAAATACGTAAGATCATAATAGTCAATATTACACTTTAGCTAAAAAAAATGTGTGAACTTATATAACATTAAAATACTTGAGTTCCTTTCTGTGAATCTATAATAAGCGTAGCAAATTCATCCCAATCTCAATTCAGCCATCTTTAATTCTACTTCAACCAACAAGGGAATTCATTATTTTCTGGTGAGTATAACTGTTGGTCTATATATACCATCATTGTGTTATAATTTTGACGTAAGTTGTGTTCCATTACTTTTGAGATAAACAAAAAAAAAAAGAGAAACATTTTCTATTTTTTCAAAAATGTCATATTTTTTCACACACGTTTCTAAGACAAAAAATCTTTAAAACCATTAAAATTGATCTGACTGTTTAGTTAGATTGATGTCATTTTTACATTTACAACGATCAATTATGTCACTTGCGTTTTGACATAAGTTTTAGTTAGCGGTGTGGCGATATTTGAGTTACGTAAAAAAATTTTATTATCATTAAAATAGGAAATGATATTTCCTACAACAAAAAAACAAACAAAAAAGAAATGTCCCCTTTTTTCACAATTATCAAAAAATTAGTGTTTACCTAACTAAACGTACAGTGTTTTTTTTTTTTGTAGTAGGTCTAAAATTATGTTCCGGTTTGTGTATAATACTATTATATTATTATGTCCTCTATCAAAGACTAAAGATCGTAAGTACAAACTTGTAGTAAGCTTACGAACTGTCTTAACATAATATAAGAGTAAGAAGGCTTACGACGAGTTGTAAGTAAGTGCGGATTTGTACTTACGACGTAAGAATAAGACTCGTACCGAAAAGGGGGGCGAACTGGCTCATGTGGTAGAGTGTTGGTCTTAAGATCAGGAGGTCCGCGGATCCAATCCCGCGATCGGCAGATTTATTTGTCGGATATTCGTCACCTGTAACTGATTGAGTCGGTGTCCTTATGATGAGACCGACTGAGACAGGAGTTATGGTGTTCCCGCCCTGTCTCGTGTGTGGCAGCACATAAAATTGTAAGACGTAAGTCTTGGGGCCCGTCGCCGTATATGACTCCCTAGAGGAACCTAGGAGACGTTAAACCCTATAGAGAACTCACAAAAAACAAAAACAAAAACAAAAAAAACATAACTCACCCCTCTTGCTTCATGAGCGAATTTGGACGTGAAAAAAGTTCATGTCTTCTAAACTCTAGATCTATATTTAACAGGCATTTGTATCTAGTTATCATTGTAAAAAACAAAAAAAAAAAAAAACAAACAGAAAAACAACAACAACAACAACAACAACAACAACAACAACAACAACAACAAACACACGAAACCAAACAAGAAAAACGACATTATTTTGCTGTATTAAAATTGTGATTCCACTGAGACTAAGAGAACGTTCTGTAAGTTTCAGAGAGAAAGAATGGGAAATAAACATAGAGAGGGATACATAGAGAGAGAGAGAGAGAGAGAGAGAGAGAGAGAGAGAGAGAGAGAAAGATCATCTCTCCTACTATAATATCATGATACTAAATTATTTCTTATGATCCTTGAAATGATTATAATCTCTACATATTTGACAACCTGATACATAAAAAAGTTATCTGTTCACATTTTGTTATATTGCTCCAATTGTTTACTTTCACATCCAAATCCGTAAGTACAATTTCGCATTAGTCTTTGACTAAACGCATATTCTTACGACCAGTTGTAAGCTACTGCGAAGTTTGTACTTACAAACCTTAGATATGTCGCAATCTTTGATTTTATGAAGCGTATCTAATTATCGGAAATCAAAAATACGAATTTGGCATGTTTGGAAGTCATAAAACTAATTGAACGGAAAGATCTTATTTTTTTTTTTAATTTTTTTATTTTTTTTTTTATTTTATTATTTTGTTGTAGAAAAGAGGCAGACAATACTGACTGTGTACGGCTTTGTTTTCAAATTTTACAATGAAGTTCTTTCGGGAAGAGGGTTCTGTGAGACATATAATATAGAGCGAGACAGAGAGAAAGAGAGAGAGAGAGAGAGAGAGAGAGAGAGAGAGAGAGAGAGAGAGAGAGAGAGAGAGAGAGAGAGAGAGAGAGAGAGAGAGAGAGAGAGAGAGAGAGACAGACAGAGACGACAGACAGACAGACAGACAGACAGACGGACAGACAGACAGACAGATAGATACACACTCACAGACACACAGACATAAAGACATACAGACATAAGAACCACATAATAGTTTTCCTTTAAAGACTGGAAAAAGCTGCGCGCACCACATAGCACTATTCACTCCACTAGACTTGCGTAAACGTCAATAAAAGTTCATGTCTACGGCTGGTTACTCTTGGTAAGCATTAATTTCTTATTGATCACTGACTGAGTTTTTAGCTCTACCACACTCGGCGTTTAGATCTAGATCTATATATGTAGGGCGGTAGCCAAAGATGCTTTCAGCTTAAATTGCCGGACTTAAGAATATTTTTCACTGTAGTTCGAGATCTATTAGCCAAGGATCAAGGATCTCAATCTAGAGATCAGTTGTACTAAACACTTACTCACATTTCTTATTGATCACTGACTGAGTTTTTAACTCTACCACACTCGGCGTTTTGATCTATAATTATGTAGGGTGGTATCCTTAACGATGCTTTCAGCTTGAATTGCCGGTCTCAAAAATATTTTAAAACAAAATTACATGATGGTTGTACTTTTTGTTGTTATTAACAGTTTGCTGATTGGGCTAGAGCATAGATCTATTCCATGCCCAATAATTTATTTTTGTACAAAAGTTGAATTACAAACATCACATGACTTTTGTAAAAAAAAAAAAAAGAAGAGGCCAGTCCCATCGACAGACGTCAGTTTTGCGACCCGTCCACAAAATATCTAGCCTTTATAGTGCTTATATGTGCGATAAGCAATTGACTTATATAAACTTATGTGTTTAAATATTATTAGACCAATTTTAAACAGCCATTAATGTGTACAACTATAGCAACTAAGAGACTAGGAAAAAATACGCACACATTAATACCAGAGAGTATGTGATAGTGAGAGGTTTCACATGAAGGCTTTTTTTGCGTATGTAACATTGTAAGTCGTGATAATTAAGGCGAATGATTTCTTTTGTAAACTTTTGTTAAAACTTTGAAAATCGGTTCGCCTTAAAAGAAAAAAAGTGGGCTCGAATCTGTGAAGCTTGCACTGAGAGCTATTCTTGTGAAACATCTAATTAAATTCATAGCCTCTGTCAAAATCCAAAACCCATAAATTTAATGTAAAGCAGTCAATAACCTTAAAAATGGAATGGAAAAACTCGGAAAATTTTGTATTTGCGTCGTATTGGAAAACTTTTTAGCCCAAAAAAAAAACATCAACAAAAGCAAACAATAGAATCACATGTTTCTTAAAAATGAGTTGTTTGTTTTTTTACCACAGATAGACTGAATTACATGGACCTACCATTTGAATCTTTAAGTAATTCCAGATCAATCTATTTTTAAACAAAAAAAATATCGGTTGGTTTGATAATTTTAATATTAACACGTAAAATGTCTGTGGAAATTGCGCATTTTTTAAAGAGTGATAATTTACTAAAAAAAATCTGTCTAAATTCGCTATTTAGATTTCGACTAAATCAAAGATGTTTTCAGCTTAAATTGCCAGGCTCAAGAATATTTTTCACTGCATTACGAGATCTATTAGTCAAGGATCTCAGCCTAGAGATCAATTATTGTACTAAATACTTACTCACATTTCTTATTGATCACTGACTGAGTTTTTAAGTCTATCACACTCGGCGTTTAGATCTAGATCTATATGTTGGGCGGTAGCCTCAAAGATGCTTTCAGCTTAAATTGCCGGACTTAAGAATATTTTTCACTGTAGTTCGAGATCTATTAGCCAAGGATCAAGGATCTCAATCTAGAGATCAGTTGTACTAAACACTTACTCACATTTCTTATTGATCACTGACTGAGTTTTTAACTCTACCACACTCGGCGTTTTGATCTAGATCTATAATAATTATTATGTAGGGCGGTAGACTCAAAGATGCTTTCAGCTTGAATTGCCGGTCTCAAAAATATTTTAAAACAAAATTACATGATGGTTGTACTTTTTGTTGTTATAAACAGTTTGCTGATTGGGCTAGAGCATAGATCTATTCCAATAATTTTTTTTGTTCACACGCCGATTTACAAACATCACGTGACTTTTGTGAGAAATAGGTCAGCCCCATCGACAGACGTCAGTTTTGCGACCCGTCCACAAAATATCTAGCCTTTATAGTACTGATTTGGACTTTAAGCAATTAAATCAACTAAACTTATGTGTTTAAATATTATTAGACCAATTTTAAAAGACGATATTGTGTACGCCTATAGCACAAGAAAGACTAAGAAAATACGCACACATTAATACCAGAGAGTATGTGATAGTGAGAGGTTTCACATGAAGGCTTTTTTTTGCGTATGTAACATTGTAAGTCGTGATAATTAAGGCGAATGATTTCTTTTGTAAACTTTTGTTAAAACTTTGAAAATCGGTTCGCCTTAATAACAATAAAGAAAAAAAAGCGTGAGCTTGCGTTTAGGTAGTTTGCCTTGGGAGCTTTTTTTGTGAAACATCTAATTAAATTCATAGCCTCTGTCAATACCCTTTTTAAAGTGTAAGACATTAACCTCAGATATATATCTACATCTACACATGGACATTGGTATTAAATTTTTCGGAAAAATTCTTTACTCTCGAACCAAAATTGAGCTGCTATGTATCGGGAATGTATCGGGATTTTCCGATAATGCGATCGAGCACTTCCCTCGCGCACCATTAGCCATTTCCGGTCGGCGCGAAGCTGAATAAACCTCGTTAATCAAATCAAGGCAGACGCGTTCTATGCAAGTAGATCTAGAAATCTAGAAATCTAGCAACTTTCTCGGGACTGTTTTTGCTCCAATCTCAAGGTCTAAAGGTTGCAAAATATTGATTTGCTCAGCTTCGGATAACACACACTGTTATGAAAGATTGTGGAAATTAGATCTAGTTTTGATTTTATTTGGTTTAATTGATTGGATTTATTGAATGCTTTTGGTTTGCCATTCCTGTGTTCTCGTTGTTGCTTTTTTTTTTTTTAATCTTTTGGTTATTTTGTGGATTGTTTTGAGCTTGTTCCTTTCCATAATCCTACAATTTTTTTATATATTTAAATAATACACGTGAGTCGAATAAATTTTTTTAATTTCATTGACACGTCGGTATAAACGGTTTTATGATACTCAAAAGATGAAATTAACATCCTTAGCATGATTTGTAACCCTTAGATTTCTGGGGATGTTGTTTTTTTCCTTTTCGATTCGATAGTTTTTAGATGAATATTTTCTATTTCTGAATAGTTTTGTTTGTTGTTTTTTAATACGAGTAAATTTTTAATCCAATAATTTTCTTCTTAAAATAAGAAAAAAACTATTACCTCAAGAAGAAGATGATTTGATACGAGCAAAATTAAAACACTAAGAGAAAAAAAAAGAAAATATTCTAACATTAGTAGGCACATTATTAAGAAAAGCTATTAGTATTAGTGAAAGGAAAATAAGCAGACTCCAATAACTATTGATACTATACAGTATGTATCGACAATGTTTCCCAAAAATTCCCAGAACGCGGCATTTGAACCGAGGTTTGAACGGCGCATCCTCAACTGGTATTAGTTCAAAGCACTAACCTATCGAGCGAGAATGTTTTGAATAGCGATCTTGATCCACCATCTCTCCCAACACAACTACACCCAACGAAAAATAATATATAAAAAACAACAACATGGAAAATCAAAAGTAGAAAACAAACAAATGAAAACAAAAAACCCTTTATATACATTTACAAAGAAGCATGAAAAAAAAAGAACTAGCCAAAACCTTAAAAACGAAAAACTACAATAAACTTAACAAACAAAATAAAATATAATATTAAAAAAACAACAGAAAACTAAAAGCCATAAAAAAAACTATCAAAGAAACCCAACAATAACTCAATAAAAGATGCTCAAATTGAAACTTGTTTGAACTGTTGAATTTTTTTAATGGTAATGGTAGTGGTAATTATGGTAATTTTAGATCAAACGGATGCGTTATTGGTAATTACCTCAAATCAACCACTTAATTTTAAACGATTTGTTTTGATTTTTGAGTTCTCGAGTTCTCAGACAATGTTAAACTCAAACTAAGTTGTAGAGTGTTCTATCTTATTTCTAGGGTGCCAAAGGTTTGGAGTGTTTTACAATCGAGATAGGACAGTGTGCCACTAAAGTGATGCAGGGCAATCTCTATATGATTAATTTTTTCCAGATTTATTATTGTAGGCTTTGGGGAAGATGAAAAGGATTTATTTAAACGGTATTCAGTATGGAATGGGTTACATGAGAGGGTAGACGCAAAGAGAAAGAGAGAGAGAGAGAGAGAGAGAGAGGGGGAGAGGGAGAGGGAGAGAGAGAGAGAGAGAGAGAGAGAGGGGGGGGGTTCGAGAGAGCGAGCACTCCAACCTTCTCTCCACTGTGAAGAAAAAAAACTTGCAATTTATAACTCCACTGATTGTCGATCGAAATTACCAGCTAAAAAACTCTTTCACAATCACAGGCACTCATTTTGAGATTGCTTGCCTGAAGCCTTCATTTACTGTCTGTCACTCGTCTACGCATCTAGGCATAGAACTAGGGGATTAGGGGCTAAACTAGTGTTAGGTGAAATGAAAATATCCACTCCAGTCTTGTAAAGTGGCCTTATGTTTTGTGTCTTTAAAATGCGATAAATCTCAATAGGGAATTGGTTAAGATTCGTTTGATCCTCTGTAATTGTAAAACCAGAACGCTTTTTTTGTATGGTATGGTTGTTTTTGTTTTTGTTTTTGTTTTTTGATGTTATTTTGTTCTTTCATTTGGTGTCAGATGCTTCAATTGGTAATTGTTTCATTTTTATTTTTCAGTGTCACTTTTTCTTTGCTTTAAAGTTTGTTATACTTAAAAATATAGAAATATTTGCCTGGGAATGTGATATTAAAGTGTTTCAAAAAGATTATTTAAGATTGGTTTTGGTTAAAGAATATTTTTTTTATATATTAATAAAAAAAAAGAGAGAGAGGGAGAGAGAGAGAGAGAGAGAGAGAGATAGCTCATTTTTTAAACTTTCTTTTCCATATCAAAGCAACTGCGATGGAAAATATTTGTTGTTGCGTATTTAATATTATTATACATTTCAATCTATTTTTATTAATATATAAAAAAAATATTCTTTAACCAAAACCAATCTTAAATAATCTTTTTGAAACACTTTAATATCACATTCCCAGGCAAATATTTCTATATTTTTAAGTATAACAAACTTTAAAGCAAAGCTTTCTCTCTTTCCTTCTACCTCTCCTTCTCTGTCCCTATCTGTCCCTCGCTCTCTCTCTTTCTCTCCCTCACTTCCCCTCTCTGTCTCTCCCTATTTTCCCCTCTCATTCCCCCCCTCTCTTCCTTCCCCTCTCCCTCTCCCACTCTCTCTCTCCCTCTCCCTCTCTCCGTCTTTCCCTCCACCCAGGCTCAGTAATTACATGTAAATTAGCTGTCACCTCGGCCCACCACTTCCAACACCGACAGACAACAAGACAAGACAAGTACAGTAAGAGCAGTGTCTAGTCTTCCCCTGGAATATATCGATATGAAAATACTAATTACCTGTCATCTCAACATTGAGCTTCGATAGTCGGGTCGTGACATGCGCATACGCATGCGCACTGTCGCTGTCGAAATTGCAGTGCCGTCTGGGTAAAAATAAACTCTTTTTAGTGAGACTGTGTGTGGTATGTGACTACATGTGTCATTTGTGTGTGTGTTTTTGTTTTGTTTTGTTTTGTTGTTTTTTTTTGGGGGGGGGGAGGGGGGAGTGGTTACGTGGTAGAGTAAAATCGTTACGTCCTGACATTTTGTATTTTGTCCCACGGTGAGGTAGGAGGTCGGTATCGCTAGAAGTAAAGGGTGACTGACTCCCTGGTACATGTTGGCCCAAGTGATAGAGCGTTGGTATTCAGTTCGGAAAGTCTGTGGTTCGAATCCCATGATCGGTAAAAAAAAATTGTCCGATTTCGCACTATGTAAGTGGTTAGGTCGGTGTCAGTTTAATGTGACCGGCTGAGACAGCTGTCATGGTATTCCCACACGGTCTTTTGTGTGGCAGCACATAAAATTGTCAGACGTTAGTCTATGGTAACGTACACAATACAGCCTGTATTATGCTGATGTTGCACGTTAAACAAACTCAACTCAACTTCTAGAACATGTATGTACTCTTACAATCTACGCTCTGCCTCTTTGTGACAGAAAAAAAAAATGATGTTTATAGTCTCCCCGTACTGTCTCGTGTGTGGTGGCAGTATGTAAACATATTCAAACGTTATTCTTGGGGTCAGTCACAATGACAAATTAGTATACCATACACTGCTGAAGCAATAAAATTCATAAACAAACACACAGCGCCATGAGTTAGTGCTTTAGACTGAGAGTGAAAGATAGAGGAAAAGAGAAAGAGAGAGAGAGCCAAGACTGACGTCTGACAATTTTATGTGCTGCCACACACGAGACAGGGCGGGGATACCACGACTCCTTCTCAGCTGGCCACGTTAAACTGACACCGACCCAACCAGTAGGGAGTGAAATCGCCAGAGCAAAAGGGAAACAGACACATACAGAGTTTCACTTCCTCATTTACATGTGGTCAAGTTTATCCCCCCCCTCCCCCTCCCTTCCTGTCCAACCCACCCCCTTTGCCCCTCATTGTGCTGATAAGGGTCTTCTTCAAAGCAGGACCCCGCAAAACCTCATTAATTCAGGATCGACGAAGCCGGCGTCGATTTTCAACGTGACCGTTTGAAAAACCAGATACTATTAGTTAGATCTGAATTGATTTTTCTTTTTTTTTTTTGAGTTTCCTAATCTCTCTCTCTCTCTCTCTCTCTCTCTCTCTCTCTCTCTCTCTCTCTCTCTCTCTGTGTAGTCTAGACCCTCTCTCTACCACAACTGAGCTTTACATACAATTAGTGTCTAGTCATGTAAATTACCAGCCGTCTGTTCGCCCTAGTTTAGGAACAGTCAGCTTTGATTGTTTTACACCCCCACCCCTACCCCTCCTCTCACCCAGAGTTTTACTATAGAGTAGGCCTACTTTACGGATACGTTGGTACCATCTAAGTCTCGAAATCCTTGCTTCCTCTGTCTCTGTCCCTGTCTCTCTTTCTCTCTCACCCTCTCTCTGTCTCTCTCTGTCTGTCTCTCTCTCTCTCTCTCTCTCTCTCTCTCTCTCTCTTTCTCTTTTCCTCTATCTTTCACTCTCAGTCTAAAGCACTAACTCATGGCGCTGTGTGTTTGTTTATGAATTTTATTGCTTCAGCAGTGTATGGTATACTAATTTGTCATTGTGACTGACCCCAAGAATAACGTTTGAATATGTTTACATACTGCCACCACACACGAGACAGTACGGGGAGACTATAAACATCATTTTTTTTTTCTGTCACAAAGAGGCAGAGCGTAGATTGTAAGAGTACATACATGTTCTAGAAGTTGAGTTGAGTTTGTTTAACGTGCAACATCAGCATAATACAGGCTGTATTGTGTACGTTACCATAGACTAACGTCTGACAATTTTATGTGCTGCCACACAAAAGACCGTGTGGGAATACCATGACAGCTGTCTCAGCCGGTCACATTAAACTGACACCGACCTAACCACTTACATAGTGCGAAATCGGACAATTTTTTTTTACCGATCATGGGATTCGAACCACAGACTTTCCGAACTGAATACCAACGCTCTATCACTTGGGCCAACATGTACCAGGGAGTCAGTCACCCTTTACTTCTAGCGATACCGACCTCCTACCTCACCGTGGGACAAAATACAAAATGTCAGGACGTAACGATTTTACTCTACCACGTAACCACTCCCCCCCCCCCCCCCCCCAAAAAAAAAAAAAAAAAAAAAAAAAAC
>RQTK01000134.1:115973-132902 GCA_003991915.1 Elysia chlorotica
AATAATAATAATAATAATAATAATAATAATAATAATAATAATAATAATAATAATAATAATTATGCAGTGACATTTATTGCAATAATTTTGCGCCTCGCCAAAAAACAAGCATTTCCTGATTAAATTTAAAAAACGTCCATACCACAAAAATGAAGAAAATTGCATTAAAAAATTGCCATGGTTTAAAACAAGGTCGATTTACTTTGGGAATTTCCGCAATCATTTTATAGAGTGCGCAAGATGTCAAAATGACAGCATGGAATTATATCAAAGTGCCACAATAAGTATTGACTTTATTGTAATATTGAGTTGTTGAGTTGGTTTAAGGTCCAACATAAGCACTATATTGGCTATATTGTGGACGGGCCCCAAGACTGACGTCTGACAGTTTCATGTGATTCCCCACACGATTTATTAAAACAGGTCTATGCTCTAGCCCAATCAGCAAATTACTTACAACAACAAAATTACAATCATGACGCGATTTTGTTTAGGTTTTTTTTTTTTTTTGCTTGTTGGTTGTTTTTTTTTAGAGGAGGAGGCCATCCCCATTATATCGTTGTTGAGGTAAAAAAAATGAGATATATCTAAAGACATGGTATCCCTGCCCTGTGTCGTGTGTGGCAGCACATACAGTTGTCAGACATCAGTATTTGGGCCCGTCCACAATGTAGCCTATATAGTGCTGATGTTGGACGTTAAACCATCTCAACAACAACAAAATCCCCATTATATGGTTGTTAAGGTAAAAAATTAGATCTATCTGACTAAACTTTCCGATTAAAATTAATGGGCTTGAAGGTGGGTTTTTTTACCCTTTATCTTATCAAAGACGTGTGTCCAATATAAAGCTTAAAAACTGAAATAAAACGTTAAAAAATAAAGTTTTATAAAAAGTTTATATTTATTATCTCAAATGTTTTTTTAACCCTTTATCTTATCAAAGTAGTGTGTCCAAATATAAAGCAGAAAACGGGAATAAAAAGTAAAAAAAAAAACAACTTTATAATAAGTTTGTATTATTATCTCAAATGTGTTTAAACGCTTTATTTTATCAAAGACGTATGTCCAGATATAAAGTAGAAATACGGGAATAAGAAGTAAAAAAAAACAACTTTATAATAAGTTTGTATTTATTATCTCTAAACTAGAAAAAAAATTGCCTTGACGATAAATGCTTCATTAAAAGCCAAACCATTAGAGAGTAAAAAATAGAAATTTTCCATGGGAAATGTTCCACTAAATGACCCAATCTAATCCAATTATTGAGGTTCAAGCCAAAATAATTATGTGAAAGCTAAAAGCTTCCGACATCAATTTGATAGGTTTTTCCGATAAACGTGAGAGTAAAAAAAAAAACGAGAAAAAAAAAGAACAGAAAAAAATGATCGTCAAATTCTTTAGCGATGGTTTCTTTTTGCTTTTTTTTTGTTGTTTTTTTGTAGGTGTCTTTATTGGGTTTTTTTTTCGCGTGACATAAATTCGTCGCACACTTTATCTTTCGAAATATTTATAGTAGAAGTAGTAATGGAAGGGACATGATTAGAAATCTTCTTCTGTATAGAAGGAACATAATGTATATAAATAATAAACACAGTTTATTATTATTTGTATATGAATGTTATAGCTGTTTGGCTTGTGGGTATTTAGGTTTATGTTGTTGATTTTCTTTTTGTTTTTGTTGTTTTTCTTATTGTTGCTGTTGTATTTCTTGTTAAATCAATTTACAATTTTGGAAATAATTATCACATTATGTCCGTTGTATCCGGTCCCTGTCATGCAATTTTTTTTCCGTTATTTCCTCTTGCAAGCTCAAAAACTTTTTCAACGCCTAAAAACCGTACAAAAAAAAGAAAAAAAAAAAAAAAAAAAACTATACAAACAAAGAAATCAGAAAAGACAAGTGGTGGTTGGGGGGAGGGGGATTGGCAACCAGAAAAACGTGTAAGCTCTAGGCTGTCTGTATACCGGATTTTATCTTTTTTTTTTTGTTTTTCGTCATTATTTGCACATCATCAGCAATTTTAACATTATTTTTGATTCTATCATCATCATCGTCATTAATCGCCATCATCATCGTTGTCGTAATCAGAGAGAGACAGAGAGAGAGGATGTGGATCGTAGTCATTTTATCTGCCATTTATCATTCAACCTCTCCTTTCTCTACATCTCTACATCTCTCTATCTATATTTCCTTTACCACCTTATTTTGTCTATTTCTCTCTCTCTCTCTTTCTCTCTTTCTCTCTCTCTCTCTCTCTCTCTCTCTCTCTCTATCTCTCTTCAATAACTATTCCCCTGCTTTTGTAATGCTTCTTGAATTGATCCAACCTCTACCACAGAAGTTAACAAAGAAACACATTTAATTATGTCTTGTGGTTGCTTGTTTTAGTGCAATAAATAGAACATCAACTGACTAGAACACTAGAGATTTTTTACCTTATTTTCTTTCATTCCCAATAGAATTTTCACTTCCTTGTATTATTAAATTTGTATGAACGTGCGCTATACTTTTTCGAGTTCAGTAACTTATCATCATTTGGTTTTTTCATTTTTTTTTAAATATTTTTTTTATATAATTATTATTTAACAGCTTACCCTTTTCGTCGAAAAGTTTCATAAATCAGTGTAAGGCTGTTGTACTTTTCTGTGTATTAATCTTTCTGTCATTACCTTCAATTACTCTCAGAAAGAAAAAAAAAAAGAGAGAGAGAGAATGTTGTTGTTGTTGTAATAGACAACAGAGAAGATAGAGAGAGAGTATCAGAGAAAGAGACACAGGTGGAGAACGAAAAGAAAAAGACAAAATTAGAACATAAAAGACAGATAGACAGAAAGATAGAAAGAGAGATACAGAAAGATAGAGAAAGGAGAGGTGGGACTGTGAACGGAGATAAAATAACTACGGTCCAAATCTCTCTCTCTCTCTCTCTCTCTCTCTCTCTCTCTCTCTCTCTCTCTCTTCAATAACTATTCCCCTGCTTTTGTAATGTTTCATGAATTGATTCAACCTCTACCACACAAGTTAACAAAGAACCAAATTTAATTATGTCTTGTGGTTTCTTGTTTTAGTGCAATAAATAGAACATTACTGACTAGAACATTAGAGATTTTTTAACTCATTTTCTTTCTTTTCTAATAAAATTTTCACTTCCTTGTATTCTTAAATTTGTATAAACGTACGTATACTAATTCGAGTTCAGTGGCTTATCATTAGGTTTTTCCGTTTTTTTTTAAATATATATTTTTGTATAATTATTATTTAATAGTTTACTTTTTTCGTCGAAAAGCTTCATAAATCACCGTGGCAACATAGTTAAGGCTGTTGTACTTTTCTGTGCATTAATCTTTCGGTCATTATCTTCAATCACTCTCAGAGAAGGAGAGAGAGAGAGAGAGAGAGAGAGAGAGAGAGAGAGAGAGAAAGAGGGAGAGGGAGAAAGAGAGAGAGAAAGAGAGAGAGAGAGAGAGAAAGAGAGAGAGAGATGGGGACCGTAGTCGTTTTAACTGCCGTTCACCACATCCAACCTCTCCTTTCTCTATCGCTCTATCTATCGGCCTATACTAACGCCTCCCCAATCTTTCTTGTCTTACTCTCTTTTTTGGTCTGTCTGAGTATGCATCTTTCTTTCTTTCTATCTATCTCTTACTCTCTCACTTTCGTGTTTTCTCTCTTTATCTCACTATTATTATTCCCCCTCTCTGTTCCTCAGTTTTTCTCTCCCTCTTTCTTTATTTTTATACCTCTCTCTATCTTTCTCCATTCCTCTCTTCCTCCCAATCTCTCTGTCTCTCCACCCTCTCTCTCTCGTTTTCTCGCTCTCTCCCTCTCTATCCCTCTCTTCCCAGTCTCTTTCCACTTCCTCTCTTTCTGTCCATTTATCTCTCTATCTCTTCCTTTCTCTCACATTAGTCCCTATGGATCCAGACAGAGAAAATTTATCCGACTCCATCAGGTTTGACACCTCTGAGCTGAAAAAAATGGCTTGAGCAACGTCATGTCTCTTTCTTTCCCCTCTCTTTCTCTCTCTCTCCCTCTCTCTCTCTCTCTATCTTTCTCCCTTCCTCTCTGCCTCCCTCTCTTGGTCTCTCCCCCCCTCTCTCTCGCTTTCTCTCTCTCTCCCCCGCATCTTTCTTCCTCTCTCCCCTCTCCCCTCTTTTCATCTCTCTCTCTCTCTCTCTCTCTCTCTCTCTCTCTCTCTCTATCTCTCTCTATCTCTCTTCCTCTCTTTCTCTCTCTCTCTCTTCCTATGCCTCTCTCTCATTCTCTCACACTGACATAAATTTTCTCTTTATTCATCTCTGTGTCTTTCTCCTTACCTCTTCGTTCCAGTGTCTCTCTCTGACTGTCTCTCTATGTCTCCGTCTCGTTTCCGCTTTTCATTTCTCTCTCTCTCTCTCTCTCTCTCTCTCTCTCTCTCTCTCTCTCAATCTCCTTTACATAAAAAAGTTTCTCTTCATCAGTATCTATGTTTTTCTCCGTATCTCTCTCACTCTCTCTCTCTCTTATTCTCTCTTTCTCTAAATAATGGCCTGAAAAAAATGTTTTTACAGAAATTATTTAGACCTAGGGACCAGACGAAATCTGTCAGACTCTTTTAAATCTGAAGATATTAGGGTTTATCAAAACCTCCTAAATTTTGTGTTGTTTTTTGTTGTTTTTTTTTCTTCTTTCTATCTTACTTTTAACAATTTTGTGTTTGATGTTGTATTTGGAGGTTAATTCTTGCTAATTTTTTTATTTTAATTTGAATCCTTTCAATCTTTTTTGTTCGCCTCTCTTAATCTTTCTCTTTCATTTTTCTTTTTGCCTTTTCATATCTTGTATCTGACTGTCTATATTAATTTGTCATCTCCGTCTCTCATTTTTTTCTTTTTTTTTATTTAAATTTTTTTTTGTTTTTGCTTTGTCTGCCTTATCCTGCCGTTGTATCTTGCCCTTTCTGATTCTGTCTCTCTCTTTCTCTGTCTCTGTCTCTGTTTTTGTCTCTCTTTCTCTCTATCTCTCTCTCTCTCTCTCTCTCTGTTCATCTTACTGTCTCTCTGTACGTCTTCAGCCTCTTTATGAATCAATCTCTGCGTCTCTCTTTTTCTCTACCTATCTCTCTCTCATTCTCTCTTTGTCTCTCTCTTTCTCTCTCCCAATAATTAAAAACACACAACACTTGTTAATCAACATTAATTAATTTTTTAGGTACATACACATTTTCACATTAATCTTCCTCTTTTCTTTGTATTGTCAAAATATCTTCAAATTAAACCACACTACCTAAATAAACGAAAATTTCAAACAACTAAAGAAAATATGCATAATTATGTCTCTTCAGAAAAAAAAGAATAGATCTATATTTAAAATGTTATTCTACGCATTCATCAGAGTAAATATCTTCTATGTAAATACCACTTTTGGCAGTTTTCCCGCTCTGTTTAAAAAGGCGTTAGGATCAAATTGGGGTCAACGTATCCCACAATGCTCTGCCAATATGGCGGCTGGCGCGAAGCAGAGGCGTCTGTTATATCACGTGATCCTAGCCAACCATGTTGGATAACTACCGCACTGCATACTTCGCGATTAACGAGACGGGAATGGATGGCATAATCATGTCCGTTAGGTAATAGTAGCCACACACGAGACGAGAGTTGAGTTGTAGTTGAGTGGATTTCACGTCCAACAGCAGCACTACATAGGCTTTATTGTGGACGGGCCCCACGACGGACGTCTGACAATTTTATGTGCTGCTACACACGAGACAGGGCGAGGATACCATGACTCCTGTCTCAACCGGTCACAACGACCCAACCACAATATAGCTTACATAGTGCTGACGTTAGACGTCAAACCAACGCAAACCCGCTCTCGCAAAGACTGTATAATCTTCTACAACATTTGACAGGACGCGCAGGATTATAATCATTTCAGAGTTGTGTCCCTTCCGGGAATCCCCTGTGATTTTATGCATAGATCTCTGTGACCTAAATTTGCATATTTTTTTGACACGGCAAATTTCCATCTGGAGCCGCTGTGTGGTAGTACCAGAGACTATAGATTTAGTGAGAGGTTGCACAAAAAGAGCTCACAGTGTTATTGATACGGGGACAAAGACAGAAGAAATTAACCAAGACAGGAAACGAAGGCATGAACTGCGACTAGTGGTCACGTGATCCATATGCGCGCTAAACACGGGCTGGTCTCTCTCTCTGTCTATCTCAGTCTCTCTCTCTCTCTCTCTCTCTCTCTCTCTATCTCTCTCTCTCCCTCTTTCTGTCTGTCTATCTCATTCTCTCTCTCCCTCTCTCTCTCTCTCTCTCTCTCTCTCTCTCTCCTCTCTCTCTCTCTCTCTCTCTCTGCGCGTAATTTTAACACCCCTCTTTCAATTGTCATAATATCACTTGTTTGTATGAGAAAAATCAGCCAAACCAAAAGCACAGTTTTTTAAACCCTAATTGAGCTAAATATTTACCGCACTTCACTTTGTCACAATGGTCCAATGCTAAATCTATGGGTAGATGTCACAGTTTCCATGTATTTTACGGGGAGCTAGGATGACGAGTGTTCAATCTATTTAATTCTTGAAACTAAGGCGGTTGGCCAATGTTCAGACTGTGTTTTTACTAAGGTTTAAAGAAGGAAGTAACCGCCTAAATTATCTTGACCTACATGGGGGGCGCGGTGGTCTAGGGGTTGGTTGGTTGGTTGGGTAGGTTTTAACGTCCAACAGAAGCACTATATAGGCTATATTGTGGACGGGCCCCAAGAAAGATGTCTCTCAATTTTATGTGCTGCCACACACGAGACAGGGCGGGGATACCATAGAACATCGGCGTCCGACGCAAAAGGTCCCGAGTTCGAATCCTGGCTATTGCGTTCCCTACTGGTTGAGTCGCGGTGTCAGTATAATGTGACCTGCGGAGACAGGAGTCATGGTATCCCCGCTCTGTCTCGTGTGTGTCAGCACATAAAATTGTCAGACGTCCGTCTTGGGTCCCGTCCACAATATAGCTTATATAGTGCTGCTGTTGGATGTTATACCAACCCCAACCATCTTGACCTACATACACACATTATTCTCTTCTAATTAACTTTCACTATTTCACACTATCTTGTTATGTTTTGACTTTGCACCTTTCTGCACCGTTAACGGAAAAAAATTGTGATTGGTGTGCAATATTATGAAGAATTTAAATTCGACAAAATTTATAGAACGGATTTACAAGACATTACCTTAGTTTCAAGTTCTTTCATTAAGCAAGAGGAGTGATAAATGCGTATGCAAACGGTGCAAATTTTTTTCTTATAAAAAGAACATAAAGTGTTCAAAATTTAATATAAACATTATCTAGATCTACTTTCAAGATGGCACTTTATCAAGGCGTCCAAAAATAGAAAGTCAATTCACCAATTTGAAAAAATTGTAAAGATTTTGGCACATGAATGATAAAGGTGATTTTATTTCCTTTAATTTTAAGCATAGATAGAACAGAGTAATACTTAGAGAGTATTTTTCAGCCCACACGATCAGCATACACTGCAAAAGTGCAAACTTTTCTATTATGTGCGCACTATTTTGGGTAATTTTTCAAAAGTTCATACATGATCGATTATTTGAGATCTATTGTTGCTGAATAATAGATGCGCAGCGCGATGCGAAGATGTTTAAAATAATTAGAGCTCATGTTGATTCTTGCTGAAAGTTTAATATGTATAATTTTTTTCGGTAACTGTGCCTTCTATTTTTGTATGCCTTGCACTATATCTCTCCTTCTTGTTGAATTTCTCTGATGTTTTTTGACGAAGTGGAATAGGCATAGTTATTGGAATTTTGAAATGTTTATTCTCTATTATGAACAGTTCCGGGTTTGGAAAAAAAATCCCAACGCGTTTTGTTTGTTTTGTTTTGTTTTGTGTTTAATAATTGCGATGTATGCACAATAAAGATGTTGATAATTATTTTCTCTTACATTGATTTATACCAACTTGTTGCGAATTCCTTTGGTTGAGTGATCTTGAAAAGACGTTTTGAAGATGCTTTGATCTCTATTCTAATCCTTGTCTCGACATCGGATTATGTGGGGGTTTTAGTATTTATTCTGATTCATTTTGAGGTTTGGGGGGGGGGCGGGGTTGTTTTGTTAATATGTTGCACTTTTGAGTGCACGTGATGTTAGAAACTCGTGTGACCTGTGGAATAGGTTATCTGGTTGTGGAGAGAGAGAGAGAGAGAGAGAGACAGAGAGACAGAGAGACAGAGAGAGAGAAATATTACATAGGAAGAGGATTATGAGGGGGCAAAGGAAGATGGATGAAAAGAATTAGGGAAACTGGGAGGAGGGAGGAGGGAAGGACACACGGCTTTTAAGTGTGTGGAGAAAGAGGGGGAAGAGAGAGAGCGCGAGGGAGAGAAAGATGGAAACATCGAGGAGCAAAGGAAAAGGACGGTAGTTGAGTTGGTTTAACGTCCAACATCAGCACTACATAGGCTGTATTGTGTACGGACCCCAAGACTGACTTTTGACAATTATATGTGCTGCCACACACGTGTCTATTAATTGTATGTGCTGCCACACACGAGACAGGGCGGTGATACCATGACTCCTGTTTCAGCCGGTCACAATATACTGACACCGACCCAAGTAGCAGGTAGCGAAATCGCCAGGGCTCGAACCACGGACCGTTTGTGTCACAAGCTGATGTTCTACCCCAAATTGATTAGTTTTCCTTTCCAAGTGCTTCTATTTTTTTTTTATCTTATTTGCGTTTTGACTTTGTCTGTTTGTAACTTGTTATTTTTTCTCATGACAACATCAAACAACCACTTTATTTCTCGGAAGGGTCCTAAAACTGATGTCTGACAATTTTACGTGCCGATTTGGTTAACGAGACAGTGCATTGAGTTGAGTTGAGTTGAGTTTGTTCAATAACCTTCGACGTCAGGACTAAAAATCCTATACATGTATTGTGGACGGGCCCCAAAACTAGTGCGGGTACATTAGAACTCCTGTCTCAGGCGATTAGATTAAAAAGAAGAAGCGTCGTACTTTTATCGTGTGATCGAACATGTCTGGGTTATTTTGACAGAAGCCAAGGAAAGTTTGGGGTTAGTTTTTACAAGAGGGAGAAAGATAATTGGGGGGGGGGGGGGGGGGGGGGGTGGGGGGGGGAGATAGATAGATAGATAGATAGATAGATAGATAGATAGATAGATAGATAGATAGATAGATAGATAGACAGACAGACAGACAGAGACACAGAGATAGAGATGGCGAGAGAGAATGGAGGGTGAGAGAAATTCTTGAAGTAGATAAAACGAATTGGAGGGACATTGACATTTTGCAGTAATGACATTGAAAAACGATTTCGTTTTGCATTTTTATAACCCGAAAAACACCAGGCAAGAGTAGTCCTACAGTTTAAAAAATAAACGATAAATTTTATCTTTTTTTTCCTCAGACAGAAAATCCGATTTTTTACAAAGAAAAACAGTACGGTTGGTTTTCTGATTATGTTGAGCTTCCAAGAGTGTGTGTTTAGTGTATGGAGAGAGGAAGGAGAGCGAGAGAGACAGAGTAAAAGAGGATGGCAAACAGTGAGGAGGGAGAGTGGCAGAGTGTTAGGGTGAGCGAGACATAGTGAGAGAGAGAGAGAAGAGAGAGAGAGAGAGAGAAAATAGAGATGGAGAGTGAAAGAAGGTGAGAGAAATTCTTGAAGAAGAAAAAACGAATTGGCGCAGTAATGACATTGAAAAAACGATTTCGTTTTGCATTTTTCGAACCCTGTAAACTCACTTCAATAGCACTAAACTTTAAATAAAATGATAGCACTAAATTTTGTCTGTCCCTTTTCTCTTAGCCTTTGTTGTTATTTTATATTTAAAAAAAGACAGAGAAAGAGTGGGATTGTTGAGAAATAAAGCGAGAAAGAAAGAGAGAAAGAGAGGGATATAAAATCATGTTGAAACATGAATTCGTGTTTTTATTTGCACATTAGGATATTAAACTTGGAATTAAAAGGACAAAAACAACAACAACAAACACACACACACACACATACAAAACAACAAAGAAAGACTTTTCATCATAAAACAGAAAATTGTTTTTCTCTTTTGCGTCCAGGATCTGGTTTTTAGACTGACAAAATATGGCCCCTAATTCAAAAAAAGACAAAAACAGAAAGAAGTTTTAACATAAACGAGAACCATAATAGTATTGTTTTTCTTCTTTGAGATCAGAATATTTTTTTAGACTAAGAACATGTCACACGTAATTTAGAAAGGACAAAAACAAAACACAATTGTAACATATATATGATAACATAATTATGTTTCTCTATCGCCCTCATAATATTCTTTTTAGACACAGAAGAACGTCTTGGTTTTAATACATACCTATATGAAACGACGATAATATATGTATACAATGATCTGTAATATGTCCTTATGTGAAATAGCTTTGTTGTGAAAAATGAATAAAAAAAACGTTCAAAAAAAAATAATAATAATTATGTTTCTCTATCGCCCTCATAATATTCTTTTTAGACACAGAAAATGGCATAATTTTGTATTGAAGGCTTCCGAAAATAGCATGTAAAGACACGGAATTGACCGAAGTTAGCATATTTTTACATACCAAGGGTAACAGGGATCTATTTCTTTTATATTAGCATTATACTTAGAACACACTAAAAATGCACATGGTAATTCTTGTTCAGCCTGCAAGTCTATAAGTAAAAAATGTAAATTGTCCCAACTGCGGCCATTATTTTCGTAATATAGCTCACTTTGGTTCTATATGCAAATGTTTGTTTATTTCGGTTACCCTGTCTTGCTCACCCGGAATTTTTTAGTTTTTTTTTTTTGCTTATTGTTTTTTGTTTGTGTATTTCTGTATCTTTGTCTCTTTTCTCCCTCTCTCTCTCTCTCTCTCTCTCTCTCTCTCTCTCTCTCTCTCTCTCTCTCTCTCTCTCTCTCTCTCTCTCTCTCTCTCTCTCTCTCTCTCCGTCTCTTGGGGAGGCGCGGTGGCCCTGGGGTAGAACATCAGCGATCGACGCAAAAGGTCTGTGGTTCGAGCCTTGGCGATTTCGTTCCCTCCCTACTGGTTGAGTTATTTTCAGTATAATGTGACTGGCTTAGACAGGAGTCATGGTATCCCCGCCCTGTCTCGTGTGTCACAGCGTAAAAAATGGTCAGACGTCAGTCTTGGGGTCCGTCCACAATATAGCTTATATAGTGCTGATGTTGGACGTTAAAGCTACAACTCAACTCAATTTCGTCTCTCGCCCTCTCTTACTCTGTTATGTTATAAACAAAACAAAATATACATTATCGATTAATAATGTGCGTCGAGAAGAAAATAACTGCATTGTCTGTCCTGAAAGTCTGTATTGAACAGGGCTGTCTATTGGTTTATAGCTTCTTCTTTTTTGTTTTTGAAAATGTGACGCAAATCCACAAAACTTTGAAGTTAGTTGTAATTGAGGTGGTTTAACGTCCAACATCAGCACTATTATAGGCTATGCATGTTTTGTGTACGGGCCCCAAGACTGACGTCTGATAATTTTATGTGCTGCCATGCACTAGACAGGGTGGCGATATCATACTCCTGTCTCAGTCAGTCGTATTAAACTGACACCGACCCCGCCAGTAGGGAGCGAAATCTCCAAGGCTCGAACCACGGACCTTTTGCTCCCAAAGCCGATGTTCTACCCCAGGGCCACCGCCCCCCCCCCCCCCCCCCCAGAACTTTGAAGGTAATAAACAGCCAGCCATACTTACAGAATAAAAGCTTGCCCATTCCCGCAGTATGGTTAGGATCATGAAATAAAATCAATATACCAGCACACGACGTAAATAAATCTCTTTGTAGTTAGGGTTAAGGTTAAGGTTAAGGTTGAATAAAGTGTGAGACAAAGATTATAAAATTACGCAGGCAGATAAAAAAAAAACGCGACATTAAAGTCATCCAAAATAATATAGGCCTACAAGTTCAAGACAATACAATCGCTCCCTTTCCATGACAACAAGCTTAAAACGCCTTCACAATTTATATATTCCCCAATCCATACTAAAAAGTTCAACGCGCATTAGAAAAATACCTCCCCTATTCCTGTTCCGTCAAATTACAATACTTAAGTTTCCGGAAATTCCCTGTCATATTGCACCGCTTGAGCACATTAATTTTTTGTGCAATGCAAATGAACGCATTTTGTACACCTTAGAGGGGTTGTTTGTGCTTCTGTGAACTCCATATCCTGTGGTGTTAGCTGTCGGAAAATGACACGTTATAATAAACAGATAGATCTAAGAATTGAATATAACACGGTATATATCACGTGAATCGCCAATACGATATAAAGATTGGGTTAATGTCAAGGTGAAGGTTAAATAGAAGACGGGATGTAAAATTGCATGACACATTAATAATTATGAAGAACAGATGGATCAAAGAATTCAATATAACAAAACAAAGCGTAAACCGTTGTTTAGGTCTAGGGTTAAGGTTAGTGTTACAGAAAGAATGGAATGTCAGAGTTTGACAAATTTATGTTAACTCTTTAAGCGCTCATGTCAATTCCATGTTTGAACGTAGTTTTCAGATAGATCTGTTAATGGAAAGAGGTATTTTTTTGTTTTCCGTCATTTTTGTTGTTGTTCTGATTTTCGTCATTTTATTTCCGTTTCCCGTCATTTTATTTACGTTTTCCGTCATTTTATTTCCGTTTCCTGTCATTTTATTTACGTTTTCCGTCATTTTATTTCCGTTTCCCGTCATTTTATTTCCGTTTTCCGTCTTTTTGTTATGATTTTACCGGCTGGACACTGTGGTGTTTGGTTGGATATTTTGTGCATCGATTGGGCAATTTGAAAAGGATTCAATATAGGACGCTATCATCTATGTATAAGACTGACAAATTATGATACAAGGACGGATATGGAGAAATTGCCCTTCCAAAAAGAAGGCATTCAGTTGGCTTGGCATTTCTAATATAAAAATGGGGATAGGAATAATGCTGAGGAAACGATGTGATATGCACATTGTGATAAAAATGGCAACGGAAATATTATCAGCTTCCGACGCAAAAGGTCCTTGTTCAAGTCCTGGCGATTATGCTCCCTACTAGTTGGGTCGGTGTCAGTTTAATGTGACCAGCTGCGACAGGAGTCATGGTATCCCCGCGCTGTCTCGTGTTTTGCAGCACATAAAATTGCGAGACGTCAGTCTTGGGGCTCGTCCACAATATAGCCTGTATAGTGCTGATGTTTGACGTTAAAACCAGCTCAACTCAACTCCCAATGAGCTACATAGAGTCACGAAATGGTTAATATTGAAAAAGATAGTGACGTTACCTTAATATCAACATAGCCGTTACTGTGCTAACGTGTCGTAAAACACAACCAAGGTCTTAATATCACAGCATGACACGTTATATATATATATATTTTCCAATTCCAATTCCAAGACCAATGCATGACGAACTCTCACACTTCTAATGAAGGTAATTAACTTCTAGTTCTACCGACCACTTTTGTCGGACTATATGACCCTTCCATCTCACCTCTGGTGGCGAGCAACCATTATGGCAACCTTATAAAGTAAATTACTTTGTTTAGTCATAGACCTTCTGCGTCGGAAGCCGATGTTCTACCCCAGGGATACCGCATACCGCCCCCTCCTTTTTTTGTTTTTGTTTGTTTTGTTTTTATGTTTGTTAACAGGCTAAGTGTGGTAGTATGGCCATACTAAATACTACTAATGAGATTTGAGGAATGATAAAGAGAGGAAAAATCCAATAACTAACAAAATGCAGCATTGCGCACTGTTTACATAGTATTGGGACCAGTACTCCGAATAGCGGTATTGATCTAGGATTGGGACCAACATGTGAATGGTAGTTATTGACAATTGTATTGTGAATAAGCTTGAATATTGCGGTTTCTTGAAGGCGTTTTGTATGTTGTCTCCGTCTTTCTCTGTCTGTCTATTTCTTTCTCTGACTATTGGTCTGTCTGTCTTTGTCTTTTTCTGTCTGTCTGTGTCTCTGTCTGTTAATTTGTTTGTCTCTGTCTTTCTCAGTCTGTTGGTTTCTCTGTTTCTGTCTGTTGGTCTCTCTGTTTATGGCTCTGTCTGTTGGTCTGTCTGTCTCTGTCTTTCTCTGTCTGTCTCTGTCTTGGTATGTCTGTCTCTGTCTTTCTTTGTCTGTTGGTCTGTCTGTCTCTGGCTCTGTCTGTAAATTTTACTCTCTTTCTGTTGGTTTGTCTGTCTCTCTCTTTTTTTGTATGTTGGTCTGTCTGTCTTTGTCTTTCTCTATATGTTTGTCATTTTTTCTGTCTGAAAATCAGTCTATGTGTGTGTCTATCTGTTTGTCTGTGTCTGTTAGTCAAAATACCTGTCTATCTGTCTGTTAACCTGTCTGTATGTATGTTTGTTTGTGTGCGTCTATTTGTCTCACTGTCTGTATGTCTATCTCTTTCTCTATCTCTATCTCTGTATCTGTTTTTGTCTCTCTGTCTCTATGTCTCTCTGTCTCTCTCTCTCTCTCTCTCTCGCTCTCTCTCTCTCTCTCTCTCTCTCTCTCTCTCTTTTCTTTACATCTTTTATGTCCTCTTAGTTGATCCCACACTGCGATGTAATCTATATTTAGAACTAAAACCACACTATGTATATTCTATATTTACTCTGAAAGAAAGGAAAAACATGCGCAATTATTACAATTATCCCTAAGCAAATAATACTACTTTGAAACTCCGCCGTTTCCTTTCTGGGGAAACCCGATTTATTTATAGCACGGTGTTCTAGTGCGCATAAAAGTGTTCAAAATAAAGACTATTATTTCACATTGTGACGGTTCTGTTTATATTTTGGTGAGAATGTCGTAAATAGAAAGGTGGATCACGTGATTTCTGCGTGGTCACGTGTCATTGCTAGTGCTTTTTTGCTTTTGTTTTGATTTATTCGTGGCGAGGCTTCTAAAAATAGCGGGCTGGTTCATCAAAAATAGTAAATAAACAAACGCTTGCAGTTAGAATCAATGTTGAGTTGATTTAATTTCCAACATCAGCACTATAGCCGTTATTGTGGACGGACCCCAAAACTGAAGTCTCACAATGTTATATGCTGCCACACCCAAGACAGGGCAGGGATACCATGACTCCTGTCTCAGCCGGTCACATTAGACTGACAACGACCCAACCAGTAGGGGGCGAAATCGCCAGCTCAACCAGTAGGGGGCGAAATCGCCAGGACTCGAACCTGGACCTTTTACGTCGGAAGCGGGTGTTCTACCCCAGGACCACCGGGCTCCATAGTTAGAATCAAAGTTAGCTGTACTATCAAAGCTCATGATTACGTTTGGAAATTGTAAATAATTATTGTTGGGCCAGCTGTTGTAGTTTACTAGTAGACTGAACAAAAAAAAGATTGGTTGGTAACTTGATCTGTACTTAATGGGGTCTTTTGAATGAAGGCCGACCAAATTTTACCCCACTTAGAGAAAACAATATTTTTTTTTCAACTGTAACAATAATAAGGTTATTTTGAACCTTTCTTTAATTGGTGCTGATATTGGGGTGTGTTTTGAGTTTGGTTTTGTTTATGATATTGTACTCACCACGTCTGGTACTATTAACTCAGGTTTTCTTCTTGTTTGTGGCTTTTGTCTGTTATTTCTTGTTGTTTTTTTTTGTTTTTTGTTGTTTTTTTTTTTGCTGTTGTTGTTTTTGTTGGATTGTTTCTTTTTTTTTTTTGGTCCAGAGAATTACCAGTTCATGTGTTTTAATTCTTTCAGGTAGAAAAAAAGAGTAAAAATGAAACTTTTTGTTCAAGAGCCTTACGTTGGACATTAGAAATCTGCTCCCTTTTCAATGCCAATCTCTCTTTGGAGTATTCCTATTAAAAATAGATTATAGGTGCAGCCACAGACCTAGGTCTAGCTTGAGACCAACAGATAAGACAAGTAGACAAAGACACATTTTAGACTGGTGACATGGACGGGGGTCGAACCCGCACCTTCTACTCGGCACCCATTCGCCTTACCAAGGCGAAGACCAGTGTGCTTAACCACTCGGCTAGCAAAAAATAGTAACATTACCGAAACTTTGTCCACCATACATCGATATAATCATAGTAGTCTTAACAACCAGCCACCAAAAATAGCTCGTCTAGGCAAACGGTCCCCCAGTTGCTGATCATGTTGCGTTGGTTATAATAACTATAGTCACAAGAAAAAGATCGATTTATCGATCAGCATAGTTCTCGCTCTTCAAAACGCACTACTGCGTATCAAATCACTGCTTGCAGAGACTGAAGTGAATGTAGGTAGTAATTGGGTAAAAAAAATTACTCGGAGGTAAATAGTAAGCGCTACATAGTTCACGCAGAGGGGGTGGGGGCGGTAGTCCTGGAGTAGAACATCGACTTCCGACGCAAAATGTCCAAGTTTGAGCCCTGGCGATTTCGTTCACTACTGGTTGGGTCGATGTCAGTTTAATGTGACTGGCTGAGACAGAAGTCATGGTATCCCCGCTCTGTCTCGTGTGTGGCAGCACATAAAATTGTCAGACGTCAGTATTGGGTCCCGTCAACAATATAGCCTATATAGTGGACGTTAAACCAACTCAACTCAACTCACGCACTAGTGCTCATGTTTGGAGAGAAGGAGGTCAGTGGTTCGAATCTCATTTGGCACACCCATATCATCTCAGTGTACCTAGGAGACGTAAAATTGAACAAAGATTACAAACCATCAGTAGTTGTAGTTGAGTAGGTTTGACGTCCAATGTCAGCACTGTAGAGGCTATATTGTTGACGGGCCCCAAGACTGACATCTGGTGATGTTACGTGTAGTGACACGCGAGACAGGGCAGGAATAACATGACTCTTGCCTCGGATTATCACTATCTCTCTCTCTCTCTCTCTCTCTCTCTCTCTCTCTCTCTC
>RQTK01000134.1:137313-152847 GCA_003991915.1 Elysia chlorotica
GCAGGGGGGGAGGTGGGGGGGGGGAGAGGTGGAGGAGGGAGGAAGAGAGAGAGGGGGGAGAGGGGAAGCAGGGAGGAAGATTCAGGGAGGGGGGGAGTGAATGGAGGGGGAGGGGGATGAGCAGAGGAAGAGAGAGAGAGAGAGAGAGATTGATTGCGAAGGAGGGAGGGAGAGAAGGATATGGAGAAGGGGAGGAGGGAGGAGGACAGAGAGAGGAAGAGAAGTGGAAGGGGAGGAGGGAGGAAGAGAGAGAGGGGGTTGAAAAAAGGAACAGAAAGAGACGTCAAAAAGGGAAGAAGAGAGAGGGGGGTAGGGAGGGAAAGGAGAGAGAGAGAGATAGCTTAAGACATGGTTTGCATTATACAAAAGAACCTTGAGTCGTAAGAACAACGTAGCATTAGCTTACAGTAGCTTACGACTCGTCGTAATCCTTCTCATTCAGATACCTGAAGACGGATGGTAAGCTTAGCACAAAGCACACTGTTGTAATTACGACTTCATAACTCTTGTTTCCAGACAGCTCTGTTAAAAACATTAGACCAAAAGCTACTTTACTTTATTTCATGTCAATTTTATTTTCCTGTCAAAGAGACAAAAAATGTAATAATTATAAAAAAAAAAAAGTTTTAAGTCAAAGTTATATAATCTCATATTTCAAAAAACAAAAACAAAACAAAAAACAACTAACCCATCATTTATTGTCATGCTGCCAAATTAATTATTCCTTAGTCAAATTTCTCTCCACAAAGACAAAGACTGAAAAGTGGAAAATTAAAAAAACATTAATCTCATCATATTCTATCTCCTAAAATATAATACTTTCTCATAAATTTCTCATGCAAAATACTAAAAACAAAGGAAAATATTAAGACTTACGATTAATATATTACACGATTATTTTCTCCCCTCCGCATTCGAAGGCTTGAAGGTGGTGGATATTAAAAAGTTCACATATTTCATCTTTTTGTATCTGTCTTATCTTATTTTGTTATATCTTATCTTATCTTATTTCATTATATCTTATCTTATCTTATCTTATTATATTTTACCTGATCTTATTATAACTTATCTTATTTTGCTTTCTTCCCGCAGTCATAGGTCTGAAGGTCGAAAAGATCGAGAAGTGCAAATATTTTATCTTGTTTTATCTTATCTTATATTATCTTATCTAATCTTATCTTATCTTATCTCATCTCATCTCATCTCATCTCATCTCATCTCATCTCATCTCATCTCATCTCATCTCATCTCATCTCATCTCATCTCATCTCATCTCATCTCATCTCATCTCATCTCATCTCATCTCATCTCATCTCATCTCATCTCATCTCATCTCATCTCATCTCATCTCATCTCATCTCATCTCATCTCATTATCTTATCTTATCTCATTTCATCTCATTTCCACAGTCGAAAGTCTAAAGGTGATGGAAAACAAGAACTGCACAAAGCTCATCGTATCCTATCTTATCTTTTCATTCTTTCGTCATGCATTTGAAGGTCTGACTTCGGCGATCATCGAGAAGTGCAAATATCTCATCATATCATTTCTTACCTTACCTTATCTTGTCTCTCTCTCCACAGTCGAAGGCCTGAAGGCAGAAGTGCAATTATCTCATCTTACCTTATCTTTTCTTATCTTACCTTCTCTTATTTTACCCCACGTTACACTATCTTACCTTATCTTTTACCTTACCTTGCACTATCTTATCTTATCTCTCCACAGTCGAAGGCCTGAAGGCGGTGGAGATCGAGAAGTGCAAGTCTGAGATCTCCTACATCTCATTTCATCTTATCTTATCTTACCTAACCTTATCTTATCTTATCTTATCTCTCCACAGTCGAAGGCCTGAAGGCGGTGGAGATCGAGAAGTGCAAATCTGAGATCTCCTACATCTCATTTCATCTTATCTTATCTTACCTAACCTTATCTTATCTTATCTTATCTCTCTCCACAGTCGAATGCCTGAAGGCGGTGGAGATCGAGAAGTGCAAGTCTGAGATCTCCTACATCTCATTTCATCTTATCTTATCTTATCTTGCAATGCATTACCTTATCTTACCCTATCTTATCTTATGTTATCTCTCTACAGTCAATAGTTTGACCGCGGTGGAAAATAAGAAGTGCCAATATCTCATCTTATCTTACCGTACACAATCTCATCTCACCGCATCTCATCTTATCTTATCTAACCTTATCTCATCTTATTCTATTTTATCTTATCTTATCTTATCTCAAAGTATATTATTTCTCTCCACAGTCGAAGGCCTGAAGGCAGTGGAGATCGAGAAGTGCAAGTCCGAGATCTCCTCCATCTCATTTCATCTTATCTTATCTTATCTTGCAATACCTTACCTTATCTAATCTTATCTCACCTTACCTTATCTTATCTTATCACTCCACAGTCGAAGGCCTGAAGGCAGTGAAGATCGAGAAGTGCAAGTCCGAGATCTCCTACATCTCATTTCATTTCATCTTATCTTATCTCACCTTATCTTATTTTATCTTATCTTATCTTATCTCATCTTATCTTATCTTATCTCACCTTATCTTATTTTATCTCTCCACAGTCGAAGGCCTGAAGGCTGTGAAGATCGAAAAGTGCATATATCCTATCTTATCTTATCTAACGTTATCTAACCATATCTCACCCTATCTTATCTTATCTTATCTTATCTCTCTCCACAGTCGAAGGCCTGAAGGCGGTTGAGATCGAAAAGTGCAAATATCCTATCTTATCTTATCTAACCTTATCTCATCTTATCTTATCTCACCCTACCTTATCTCATCTTATCTCTCCACAGTCGAAGACCTAAAGGCGGTAGAAATCGAGAAGTGCAAGTCTGAGATCTCCTTCATCTCATTTCATCTTATCTTATCTTATCTTGCAATACCTTACCTTATCCTACCCTATCTTACCTATCTCTCTGAAGTCGAAGGCCTGAAGGCGGTGGAAATCGAGAAGTGCAAATATCTCATCTTACCTTATCTTTTCTTATCTTACCTTCTCTTATTTTACCTTACACTATCTTACGTTATCTCACCCTACCTTATCTTATCTTATCTCTCCACAGTCGAAGGCCTGAAGGCGGTAGAGATCGAGAAGTGCAAGTCCGAGATCTCCTACATCTCATTTCATCTTATCTTATCTTATCTTGCACTACCTTACCTTATCTTACCTATCTCTCTCCACAGTCGAAGGCCTGAAGGCGGTAGAGATCGAGAAGTGCAAGTCCGAGATCTCCTACATCTCATTTCATCTTATCTTATCTCACCTTATCTCATCTTACCATATCTTATCCTATCTCTCCACAGTCGAAAGCCTGAAGGCGGTGGAGATCGAGAAGTGCAAGTCCGAGATCTCATTTCATCTCATCGCATCCCATCTCATCTCATCTTATCACATCTTACACATCTTATCTAACCTTATCTTATCCTATCTCACCTTATCTCATCTTATCTCTCCACAGTCGAAGGCCTGAAGGCGGTTGAGATCGATAAGTGCAAATATCTCATCGTATCTTATTTCCTCTTATCTTATCTACACTATCTTATCTTATCACTCTCCACAGTCGAAGGCCTGAAGGCGGTTGAGATCGATAAGTGCAAATATCTCATCGTATCTTATTTCCTCTTATCTTATCTACACTACCTTATCTTTTCTTATCTTTTCTTATCTTACCTTCTCTTATTTTACCTCACGTTACACTATCTTACCTTATCTTATCTTACTACCTTATCTTCATCTACCTTATCTTATCTTATCTCTCCACAGTCGAAGGCCTGAAGGCGGTTGAGATCGAGAAGTGCAAGTCTGAGATCTCCTACATCTCATTTCATCTTATCTTATCTTATCTTATACCTTACTATCTTACCCTATCTTACCTCTATCTCTCCACAGTCGAAGGCCTGAAGGCGGTGGAAATCGAGAAGTGCAAATATCTCATCTTACCTTATCTTTTCTTATCTTTTCTTATCTTACCTTCTCTTATTTTACCTCACGTTACACTATCTTACCTTATCTTATTACTTACCTTATCTTATCTTATCTTATCTCTCCACAGTCGAAGGCCTGAAGGCGGTAGAGATCGAGAAGTGCAAGTCTGAGATCTCCTACATCCGCGACCAGCTGTGGAACACGCAGAAGAAGTATGTTGATTTCACTAGGTTGAGGTATGTTAGGATGCTCAACGTCCGCAAATTTCCGGACGTCCGTACGTAACGTGGATACCCCAGTTCCATCTCTCCCTCACAGTCGTAACGTGCTGACCCCGTTGTTGTTGGGGCTTGGTTGTTTTGGTTGGGGTTTTTTTATTACGGAAGTAACGGGAGTAACGGGATTAAGGTGTGTCCCTTATACTGGTTGCATCCAAAGTACGCTATAAAAGTCCTGACGACTTGTCCTTATTTTGATAAATATGGTGTGATGTTACAGTGCCCCCCACCCCTTAACCGTAACCGCCCCCCCCTCTCGTAACACCCCTAAAGTACGCTATAAAAGTCCTGATGATTTGATAAATGTGATATGATGTTTCAGTGTCCCACCCTCCTCTTAATACCCATCACCCCCCCTCCCCCCGACGTGTTGCATCCAGCTTACGCTATAAAAGTCCAGATTACTTAATAAATGTTTTATGGTGTTTAAATCTCTCTCCCCCCACTGCCCCCACTCCCCCATCCCCACGTTTCGTACCCCAGCTCCTCCTCCTCAGTGATATAGTCTCTATGGGTTAACAAAAATTGTGGTATTCGAATAACATCTCCAGAATGTTCTATCCCTATCCCTGGTCAATATTGACGACGAGCGTGTTTAAAGAGAAGCGGGCACTGGAATTATATCTCCTCAATTAAATCAGAGCGCAAAAAGCAAAATTCATTGGCCATGTCATGCACGGACATAGTTTAGAATAATATTATATTATTATAACTGGTGAAATGAACGGAAAGAGAGCTGGAGGAAAACAGAGAGAAAAGAGTATGGGACGGGCTAAGAAGAGGTCCGTGGTTCGAGCCCTGGCGATTTCGCTCCCTACTGGTTGGGTCGGTGTCAGTTGAATGTGGTCAGTTGAGACAGGAGTCATGGTAGGTCTAAAGTACGCTATAAAAGTCCTGATGAATTGATAAATGTGGTATGGTGTTTCAATCTCTCAACGCCCCCCACCCACTCCCCCCAGCCCAAACGAGTTTCGTGCCATAGCCCCCACCCTCTATGGAGTAACAAAATACGCCCAGAATATTCTATCCCTACCCTATGTAAAAACTTGAGGCGTGTATGATAGGATGTAGATCATTCCACCAATTCACAACGAGCCATGTGGTATAGGAAACAGTTTCCCTCTCACATTGCATACTGTCCGTCTCATATTGTCATTTGGGTTAGTTTTAATCTTATAGAAGGGCGGTAAGTACAATTGTTTGGCTAGCTTACGACTTGCCGTTAAGTATGAAAATAGAAGGCTTACGACGAGTTTAAAGATACAACTACCTTGTACTTACTGTGCATGGTGTATCCATCCCATAATTTCAGTTTCACTGGGTTAAGTGTTACTCAAAACAAAGGAAGGTGTGCCTTCAATTTGGTCAGCGTAGATTCTGTTATAATAATAGTATAATTTCTGTCATTTTGTGTCTCTACTCGTTTGTGTTTCTTTCATTCTGTTGTAATGTTTATTATCAAAACGCTTTTTTTCACGTTGTTGTAATGGTCATTGTTAAAAAACAATCACTACAAGCAGTAGAACATCGGCTTCCGACGCAGGAGGTCCGTGGTTCGAGCCATGTCGATTTGTCCCCCTACTGGTTAGGTCAGTGTCAGTTTAATGTGACCAGCTGAGGATAGGGTCATGGTATCCCGCCCTGTCTTGTGTGTGGCAGAACATAAAATTGTCAGACGTCAGTCTTGGGGCCCGTCCACAATATAGCCTATATAGTGCTGATGTTGGACGTTAAACCAACTCAACTACTCAACTGGTGGATCAGGGTTTTTTTTAGTCTCTCTGTGAGACGAAGAATTATGTTACTTTTCTTTCTGCATTGACATGCCTCCAAAAATCTTTGCACTAAACGCTTAGCATGGTTGGTTCCAATGTTTTATTTTGTGATAATCTAATATACAAAGAATATTTAAATATATGTACATCTAAATAGTCAGGCCCCATAACACACTCTCATGTAGAAAGCCCCACAAAATGCCCTTTATATATATATCAACTCTCGGTCTTGTGCCATAAGAAGTACAACGCCATGGTAAAACTTACGTCTCGTCTTAACATATGCTAATAAAAGACTTAAGTTTTTACGACGAGTTGTAAGTTGCCGTGTCATTGTACTTACAATATTAATCGTCTGAATATTCAATTGTTATTTCTCACTTGATGTTTTAAAAACTTCGTGATGTTGTTCTCTTTCTAATTGTTTCTTTTTTTCCTAAGTATTGCTGATATTAATTTTATCTTAAACATGAATTAATTTCTAATTTTGTACAGTATCATGTTATGTATGGTTCTTTTATTAATCGAGCAATCATGATTTTCTTACTGATGCATGTATGACATCATTTTTATTTCAGGTTTTTACTAAAATTTCTTTTTATTAATTTTATTATTCAGTTATATTTATGCTTAAGAAAAATGTTAAATGAAAACTTATATCCCTTTCATAGCTTCTCTTTCTTGATATTTTTTTTTATCCTTTTTCTTGCGGCCATATCTATTTAGTAGTTGTTGTTTTTTTCTTTTTGACCATAAACTTCTGCCTATTGTTTGGTGTTTCACAACTTTCACTTCCAGAAATTTCCAAGGGTTTTTTTTTTTGGTCAAATGATCGTAATATTTTGAAATTGTAAAACAACAAACAGCCATAAGTACAATGTCGCGGTGGCTTACGACTTGTCGTAGTCCTTTTTCTGGTACTTTTAGACGAGTCGTAAGCTTACCAAGCTGTTGTACTTATGATCCTAAGTCAAGTATTTTTTTTCTTCAAAATAATTATCAGTCCACACTTTAGACATTTAAATTGCCTATGAAATATGCACATTTTTTAAGATGTTGATTAAATTGAAATTTACTTTATAAATTTTATATAGTCAATTTCGATCCTGGTCAGTTTTAATGTTTAAGTTTTAAATATAAAGAAGTATAAAACCCAGACAATGTGGGTGGTGAATATGTTAATTTGAGTTCAAGTTTTCGCTACTAATACAACATAGTCTTCCTTTTTTGTGTGGAAAATTTCATGGTCTTTATTTTTACTAACTCTCTAAACATGGAGGCATGAAAAAGAACGCCTTCCGTTTAGAAGTGTGTTTGTTGTTGTTGTTGTTTTTTGGTGGTAGTAATTTAAATCTGTTAACACTGAGGCTTGGATTCTCTTCCCTTAACTCGAAGCAATTCCCCACCGTCTTCGGATAAGTAAGTCGACCAGATTTTGCTAGTAACGGTATTTTTTTTATAATGTGACGTCAAAGATAATAGAATGCAACTAGATGGGACACTCTACGTCCGTGATTATAACATGAAAGTAAAAAATTAAAAATATATTCCAGAGATGGCAGCTTTAGGAACGGCCAAGAGAGAATTCATTTTCAGAAAGACATGTTTCTATCACGCGAAAGATAGTAAAATTAAGTTTAAAAAATCCGCCTTGATTCCCGCAATGCAGCAAACTATAAGCATGACATTGAACTAGGAAAACAGTGTAACTAGATGTAATACGAGAGCACAGTCACAATTTTGAGGAGGCTAACGAAACTCGAAGTTTCTGTTCTAAAAAAATGTAAAAAGAAGAAAAGAAAGAAAGAAAAAAAAAATATATATATATAGATAGATAGATAGATATTGTAGAAATAGGATACTTTTAATTGAAATCATAATTATTATTTTCGAGGAAATTCTATGCACTAAGATCATTAGTGATCTATCTCCATACGGCATTCTATTATCTTTGTCACATCTACCCCATATGTAGCTTTTTTTCCCCTTTACAAACCGATGAGATTTTTGTTAAACTGTATCCATCTGTCACACACAGACAATATTCGCTGCACATAATTATAAGAAGTTTTAGTTCTTTTGTTATTTTATTTATTTATTTATTTATTTATTTGCCTTAGCTTTGCTTTTTTAAGTTTTTATGTTAATTTTTCAATCAGTTTTTATGAACATGGAGGATTTTAAAGTGTGTAAGGATTTTAAGGGTTTTTCTTTAATTGCAAAACAAGCTTTTGATCATGGTTATAAATTGTGACGTCCCGATTTGGGATTGGCGTGTCATAATTATGTTTCTATGCTAAACAATCTTACGAATTGGAAATTCTGCTTTAGTTTTTTTTTTTTCTATCTAAAAAGGAGTAATTATATTTGGCTTAGAGGGTAGATTGGTGTCAAAATTATTGAAAAAATTGTATCAATTGAGAAATGGATCAAAAACAAGTCACTTTTAGCCAGCAAATAAATTACATTACGTGTTTATATGCTTCAGTTTTAGGCTTAAGGCTTAGTGTCAATTTATGAGGCTTTGGCATCAATCTCTAGACAATACAAGTGAACTGTTTCACGTTATAAAAAATAGAAACATAGAGGATAAGGAAATATATAGGAAAAATGTGTTTACTTAATCTAACCTTAAATTCATAATAACGTTTTCAGTATTTGGGAGTTGGCAAAATATGGTTGTTATTTTTTTAACTATAGGTTTTTGACAAAAACGTAGATTTTATTAATAGTTGTATTTTCTCCAATAACACAAAAACCCAATAGTTTTCCTAAACTCAGTTTTAAATGCGCAAATAAACTGCTCCTTTGGTTTAATCATCAATTAATTTTCTTGCATAAACAAAATCAATACTTAGATTTAGATCTATTGCTTGACGCAAACTTTAATTAAAAACATTGATTCGTTTTGAAGACCAAGGGTAGAATGCACAAACATGGCGTAGCTTACGTCTCGTCGTAAGTCTTCTTATTCCTACATTATTGTTACGACGATGCGTAAGGTACGTCTTGTTTGTGCATTCTACCCCAAGTTTAATTAACTATCTTCACGCATCATAAACCTTACACGGGAGGTTATAAAAGATGTCGTTACATCAGTAACTTGTAGAGTGTCCTATCTGATTTACAAAATACTAAAGATTTAGAGTGTTTTAGAATTGAGATGGAGCTATATATAACCGGGCCGGCGTTATAGCGTTTTATTGATGATAATAATAATTGTAGTTATCACAAAAGTTATAATTGTTAAGTTTTATAATCTAGATCAAACTTAACAAGGTGAACATAAAAGCCTATTTTCTTTCTTTCGTTCTTTTTTTTCTTTTTTTTTCTTTTATGTTTTTGAATTAATATCAGGTAGCTTTTTAGACTTTCTATAAACAAACTTATGTTGCTTTGTTTTGTTTTTAACTTTAAGTCATATGGCATTTATCTTTTTTTCTACATAATATTCACAGTAAATATCTGATAAACAGTTATTTTTCTTATTTAGATTCATACTATTGTTTTATTAAGAAATCGTTGAGGTGTTTTTTGTTTGTTTCACAATATTTTTTTTTCAAACTTTACATCTTTGACTATTCAATTTTCTCTTTTTGGTTCGTGTTTTTTTTTCTATTTGAAAACTCTTTTTCTCAATATCAATAATTTTCAAACCTTTTTTTTTTTCAATTGTATTGGCACCTTTCTCTGAGCACATGTCTTACCTTTTGTCTTTAGCAAATAGTTCCCAGCAGTTTAGTATAGACTTATAGAAGTAAAGGTATAGAGTGAGCTCCCTCCTTTTCACCAAACCCTCCCTCACATTCCCCCTACCACCGATCCTTTCACTGGCTTTAAACCTATTGCCCCGCCAAATCTCCCTACTTTTCCCCTACCATTCTTGCCAAGACTCCCCTACTGTGTTATTTTTAGACTTCGCCAGCTTAATAGTTAATACGCCACAGTATTTTTTTTCTTTTTTTCCATAAATATCCTTGCATATTTTATTTCTTTTTATGTGTTTCTCTGAAATTTTATGCTTACAAACCATCATCTTCTTTACTAGTGCGACTACACACCTTCAATTCAAAATAAGTATCTAAATGTTTCGGAATTCCCCAAAAGGCAAATTTAAGTTCACCGCGAGCGTAGAGCTGGGAGTGAGGGTCTTATCTCCAATGGCTGTCTCATGGCCGACGCGTTGCTTAGCCTATCTAGTCTATAAATAGAATATCACTGGTTAAACTATATTTCCTAGATTATTTTCAGCGTTTTATGATCTGTTCTCTTTTTCATTTGATGGTTCTGGCATTATTTTTTTTTTACATTTCCAAAAAATGTTGTTATACCAAAGACTATAGATTTAGTGAGACGTTTCACAAAAAGAGCTCAAAGTGGCCTTGATTTGGGGAACTAGTGTAATTCGTGCTCTAACTATTCTGAGCCATACGCAAACTCATTGGCGTGAAACCTCTAACTATTTCACAGTCTTTGGTTATACTATGTATTTTCCCTCATCTTTACATGATTATTACTCACCCCTTTTATTCTGTTTTCTAGTATTGGAGCTACAATATGTTTAATACTAGCTCAAATTTTTTTAATCCTACAATGTTATGTATATTATTTTATTTTTTTTACTCTACCCCTTTTTCCACTCTGGCACAAAAACCATATTTGTTCTCGTCACCATAGGCCAGTTTTCAATGGTGGGTGCGACCATTTCTTTAGTTCACTGAGCGACGAGAGAAAGATTAGCCTAAAGAGAGACATACCGACGTATCCAAAGGTACCTCTTTATTCACAACGTGTTCTATTTCTACCATCTCTTTCTCTCTGTCTCTATATCTATCCATCTCTCTCTCCCTCTCCCTTTCCCTCTCTATTTGTCGATTTCTCTATTTCTCCATTTCTCCCTTTCCTCACAGTCTTTTCAGGATGTCTTTTATTTCATTTTATCTCTCTCTCTCTGTCTCTCTCTCTCTCTCTCTTTCTCTCTCTTTCTCTCTCTCTCTCTCTCTCTCTCTCTCTCTCTCTCTCTCTCTCTCTCTCTCTCTCTCTCTGTATCCATATATCCATCTGTCTATCTATCTATCTATCTATCTATCTATCTATCTATCTATCTATCTATCTATCTATCTATCTATCTATCTATCTATCTATCTTCCTATCTATGTGTCTATATATCTATCTATTTATCTATCTATCTTCCTATCTATTTGTCTATCTATCTATCTATCTATCTATCTATCTATCTATCTATCTATCTATCTATCTATCTATCTATCTATCTATCTATCTATCTATCTTATTTCTCCATCTCTTTCTCTATCTTATCTATCTCTCGCTTAATTGTCTGTTTATCGGTCTTTGTCTCTTTCTGTCTGTCTGTCTGTTGGTCTCTGTCTTTCCATATGTCTGTCTGTTTCTAAATGTCTCACTAGGTCTCTCTCTCTCCCTCTCTCTCTCTCTCTCTCTCTCTCTCTCTCTCTATCTCTCTATCTTTCTCTGCAAAGCTCCTTCTCTCCATCATACATTTTTCCTGACTATTCCTTCCCTTCTTTTTAACAGTGGCCGAGAAAAAAAGGCCCATAAAGATGACATTAAAAAAAATTCACAATAACCAAAAGTGAGCCCAAAATAATTTGCCTAATAATAGCCAGTGGGCCAAAATAAACCAACTAAAGAAACTAAAATAAATTTCAACAAAATATTTTGTCTGCTTCACTTTTAAGACACAAAATGTTTTAAATGTCCTTATCTCGCCTAGTAAGGTATTTCAAAATTTTAATGTAGCACAAGAGTACAAAAAAGTAGTTTTTCAAGTCAAAATATAAAAACGTAATTATATCCAGAACGTTCAAAAACACACGTACTATACAAGCCATTAGTCATAAAAACTATAATGCTACATTAGTTCAGTATTATATTTCGCAGTTTACAAAATTATTAAATAGACTTCGTTAGTTAAGATTCGATCAAAAAATCGAATACATTTCATGATAACGAGCAGTCTTTAGTGCTAAATTAAGGTGGTCGTTTTTTAATCTTTTTAGATCTAGATAATATAATTAATGAATTTAAGATCGATGTAAAATCCCCACTCTCTGTCTGTCTGTCTGTTTCTCTGTCTGTCTGTCTCTCTCTCTCTCTCTCTCTCTCTTTCTCTCTCTCTTCTCTCTCTCTCTCTCTTTCTCTGTCTTCCTCTCTCTCTCTCTCTCTCTTTCTCTCTCTTTCTCTGTCTTCCTCTCTCTCTGTCTCTCTCTCTCTTTCTCTGTCTTCCTCTCTCTATGTCTCTCTCTCTCTCTGTCGCCCCCCCCTCCTTTCTCCTAACAGAAAATGTAAAAAAAAATGTTATTCAGGATTACATGTACGTTTTTGACAAGATATTCAATGGGGACAAGTTATTGCTTGAAGTTAATTATAAGCTAAAAATAGACTTGACCTACTTTCTTGGCATGTCTCTTCTCGTCTGCTCGTCACGTGACTAATATCGCACGTCATAGCTTGGGCAGCTTGGGCAAGTTTTTACTTGCGCATGCGCCCAGTCTATTTCCGTGCTGAGTGATTGTTGTTAGGACACGATAATTTAATTCTTTTTTTTTTTTTTTTGAAGCAAGGAAAAAAAAACAGCCTGCCGCCAAAATAGATCCTAATGGATTCTATTTCGGTTTCGAAATATTTTTGGCTTTTATTAACGATTCAACACGACATCAAGACTACATACAGTGTTATGATGTTGTTGTTTTTCGTTTTTCGCCTTAACACCGTCATGAATGTTAAAATTGACCTCAGGCGTAAGTTCGTTATTTTATATAATTTGTTTATTTAAAGCATTTCGTGGCTTGAGTTGTAGTGTATACTGTCTTATTTTAGCTTTGAATTGTATTAAATTTCTAGTAGTTTAGAGGAAAGATAAGACATAAAATTGAGGTGAATTTTGTTTTCACCGAAGCTAAAATTTCGACACGAAAATGGCGGCAGGCTAAATCTGACTTCAAAAAATTTATGTTAACACCGTAAGTACAACGTTATGGTAACTTACGACTTATCTTAAGGTAGTAATGCCACAAAGAAGGTCTACGACTAGGCCCTAGTCGTAAGTCGTAAGCTGCCTCAACATTGTACTTTCGTCCGTCATTCTATTTTTAGCTCCTAGCTCACTCTATTTTTAGCTCCTAGCTTGTGGATTGCGCACGAATTTTGGCGTTCGTTGTTTGTTTGTTTGTGACTGAATCGCACAAAATGTAATAATTAGTGCGCTAAATTTATCACTGTGTGTTGTGGTGAGTGTTAAATGTTGTACTTTCTTTTCTATATATATAGATCTATTTCTAGACTGAAAATATGGATCATTTATAGAAAAACAATGTTCCATGACGAAGCAGGAAAAATAAATAGGGTGTTATGACATTGTTTTGTCAATTCGAGCTTTGGCGTTTTTCATATAGCAAATAGAAAAATTGTATATGTATTATATTAAGATTCTAAATGGTGCAAATGAATATAAAAGAAGTTTTGTTGATTCTGTAAAGCTTCCCTTCATAATTTGGACATATACAACTTCCTTTTCGTGTTTTGTAATTAATTCAACTGAAACATTAATTTTAACTCTTATCTCGTTCTTGGTATAGTAGTTGTTATTATTATTATTACTATATTATATGCCTCTTTCGTGACTTTCAAACCAAAGTCATTGAGACTTAGTATGAAATGGGTAATAGAACGTTTAGGTTCACCCGGATATTTCAAGAATCTACAAAACTGTAGGATGAAGATGGAGATGTTAATAAATTTTCATAAGGAGGTCTCTTTTTTTTCTATTATTAAATTTCATGGTACATGTATTAACAATTTTTGTTGGATTTTTTTACGTAATTTATTTCATTCAATCCTTGAAAATTAGAAGCGCAGAAAATATCTCTCTGCTATTTCGATCTAGATTTAAGTCCCTCGAGTTTATCTAAAAATCGCACATAATGAGTATGTCCCTTCGCCTCAAGACATATATGGGAATGTTGGTGCAATGAAATGGGAGAATGTTTCCATGAATTCCCGTTTTATAAACAAAATAATATATGGTCGCATTCTCATTTTTTACGAGGCTAGTATTCGTTGAAAGCCATATAACTCTATTATCAATATTTAAGTTTTATCAAATGATTACACGTTGGTTGACGATTGACGTTATGGGGGCATGTGTTCTTTAATCCGTACGCGTAGAATATAATTATGTGAGGTAAACATGGTAAATAAGGCATAAGTTCGAGTTTGTGCCTGGATCCTTCTGAATGTGTCATATTTAATAATCATTATACATTTTTACAGTTCAAGACTAATATAACCAAAGCACCATGGGGTTTTCTTCAACAGAATCAAAATTATGTTAATTCAAGCATAATCAGAGACAGTAAATTTATTAATAAAGCCAGGACAATGTTTCGTTTTCTTTTTTATGCAGATGTTTATTACTATTGCTCAAAATATGTTATTTCACGAATCTATAAATGATTAAAATTATCCTTGCGGGAATTACCGTTGTATCGTATCGAATACTAACCAACTATCGATATGCGGTGTGATAATCATCATATCGTTGCAAGAGTGTGTTAAATATTTTATATCGATGTGTCACTAACGCTAACCCATTCAGTCTCGTCCTAAGGAAGACCAATGGAAAAGTGTTCCTAATAATATTGAGTTATTGAGTTGTCCTCCTGAAAAATTGAAATATTTCTGTTGGTACCTGTTTTAATAAGCGCATTTATACACAATACAAGTTGTTGTTTTGGGGTTTTTTGGGGGGGTTTTCGTTTGTTTTTTGTTTTTTTTGGGGGGTGCCGAATTTTAGGTTGTTGTTTTTTTTTTACTAGTAAATATATATTTTGGATCTGAAAAACTAGAGAAGACTCTCAAGATTAAAAGGGATTTTTTAAATCTTGATCTTGGTACCTAATATATGATTAGACATAGCTGTAACTAAAGTAAATAAGTATAGCATAGGAGCCCACGAACGAACAATGAGAAACGTTAATCCACAAAAGCTCTACTCTCTTTATATGTACAATATAGCCGTTACCGTGCTGATGTGCTTTAAAAACAAACTTACTCCCTCACTTACTTACTCTATATGTAGAGAGAGGAAACTAAAGTAGATACGGCCAAAATCTAGACTTTATAATTCAGCAAAAATTAATATCTCAACTGTTGAATAGATATAGGGCGTATCCATAGAGACTGAATGCGTTATTGTAATTTTTTTTAAACAATGTTCGTTGTTGGACAGGTTTAAACATTGTCCTATGCTGCATTTCTATGAATGGTACCATACCCAAAGCTTGCTTGTCTGTCTATATGTCTGTGTCTGTCTCTGTTTTTCTTATTTAAGCACGGCTATCACAGACGAGACGAAGATCAGCTTAAAACGGGACGTCCCGAATTACCCTAAGGTAGGTCCAAGTGCAACGGGCAACGTACGTGGTGGTTTAACCCTTTGCGGGCCGCAAATAATTATAATAATAATTTTTAATTATTGTTACACTGTCTTGTTTTGGGTCCTTTT
>RQTK01000134.1:158551-178147 GCA_003991915.1 Elysia chlorotica
ATCTATCTATCTATCTATCTATCTATCTATCTATCTATCTATCTATCTATCTCGTCGTTCTGTTTCTCAGTTTCTGTCTCTGTCTCTACCTCTCTCTCTCTCTCTTTCTCTCTCTCTCTCACTCTCTCTCACACACTCTCTCTCTATCTCTCTCTCCGGTAATTCGTTTGCCCATCTGCTTGTTTTATGATCATTTTGTTTTCAACGATGACATTTGTATTAGAGATTTTGGAGTGAAATTAATTGGTTTTAAAATTAACTGTGTAAATACTAAAAGTTTTTCTGTTGTTTTTGTTGTTGTTTTGTTTTTTTTTGTTTGTTGTTTGTTTTGTTTTTTGACAAATTAATGTTTACCAAAGACTTGTGACATTTAAACATTTCCTTATCTAGTGTGAATGTTTGTCAATTAATTAGTCTTTAACCTCTCTAGTTCGTCTGTCCTTTTATTTGTGCATCTCTGTCCTTCTGTTTCTTTTACCTTCTTTCTCTCTCTCCCTCTTTATTTATCTATTCATCTCTTTCTTTCTTTCACGCTCTCACTCCCTCTCTTTATCTCTATATCTTTCTGTGTGTCTCTCTATCTCTCTTTATATCTTCGCTCTCTCTCTCTAGCTCTGTTTCTTTATCTCTTACATTCTCTCCCCACTGATCTCTCTCATCTGCCTCTATATCTCTTTCTCTCTCTCCCTCCGTCTCTTTCTTTCTATAAGTCTCTCTCTTGCTTCCTCTCTTTTTTTCCCTCCCTCTCTTTCATTCCTTTCCCACTTTCTTTCTCTTGTATTTTTCGCCATCATTTTGTTTTGTGTTGTGTTTTAATGTCCTTTTTAACAACGTGAGATTTTTGTCCTTTTTTTAACAACGTGTGATCACCCCAATCTTCACCCACCCCAACCCCTCAACTCCCTCCTTATTTGTTCTTCCCCCCTTCTCTTAATCGAACATCTTTTTGCGCATGCGCAGTACACACTGTCCCAGGAAACAGTGGACTACCTCAAGCAGCCAACTTTCGACATCTGGCACTGGGAGCCCAACGAGGTAAGATCCTAGACGGTGCGGGTTCGCATCCTACCTAATCAGAGTGCATTTGTACATTGACCGGCTGAGACAGGAGTCATGGTATCCCCGCCCTGTCTCGTGTGTGGCAGCACATAAAATTGTCAGACGTCCGTCTTGGGGCGTCCACAATATAGCCGATATAGTGCTGCTGTTGGACGTTAAACCAACCCAACAACAACAAAAAAATTTGTTTGAACCTTTACCAGACCATCTTTCTCTTTTCTGGTTGGGTAAGTGCCAGGAAGAAAATGGCGGGTTAAGACATGCGCAGTCGTGTATGGCTTCATTTAATTATTATGAAAGCCTTTTGACATCGAAATGTCTTACGGGTTTTTCTATTTTTAATTTGTTTCCTTCATTTTAAGTACTCAACTCAATGGGAGTATATTATTTTAAAACAAACCATTTCCTACATTGTTTGGACCATTGGTATTTATTGGCAAATTATATGAAATATTTCATATCAAGCAGAGAAGTTCGTGGAAACACGACATCCTTTCTTTTCGTCTAGACTTAGAAAATTAATAGCATAATTATAATACTCTGTAACACACTAGTTACACAGCTAATTACTAGTTATTTCTGTAAACCAAGTTTAACCCTTTGGACGCCTCTCTGAGACAAGAGTCCAAGTCTCGCCGTCCTGTGGAAGCACATAATATTGTAAGATGACTGTTTTGGGGCCCGTCCACTATATAATACTACTACTACAACTACTACTACTACTACTACTACTACTACTACTACTACTACTACTACTACTACTACTACTACTACTACTATTAATAATACTACTACTACAACTACTAATACTACTACTACTACTACTACTACTACTACTACTACTACTACTACTACCACTACTAGACTTACTTGTGGTAAGAGGTGTAAACATGATTCTTTTGCCACTTCTACTCCGCCAAACACACAATAGACCATTAGTTATATAATCTCCATACATTTCATAAAGACGGTATAGTGTCAGAATAATATACACGCCTCTGCTTGATTAATCGTATAAATTGTATTAATGATTTGAAAAACAAATATTTCAACAACCAGAACCCAGGAACATGAATTTACAGTGGATTATTTCGATAATTAACCCATGCGGTGCGTCATTGATATCATTTCTATGTTTCCTTTAAACATGTTATCAGTTATAGCTCGGGTCAATAAGGGCAGTTTGACCGCCTCAAGAAACTGTAGTTATGGCTTTATCGGGTAGGATTATTTTATTTCCAGACCTCTAGACCTTCCTTGTTTAACCCCCTTTACAGGCGTGTTTCACTTGTGTCACCACACATGGTTTTCCATAAACTAGACCAAGTCCAATGGGGGTGAACTCCTATTGACCCTGTAATATGTTAAGTACAAACACAGGGCATATAACACTGTCAATTGAGATATTTTTTTTCAGTTTCTTTCATTTCCATACGATTTGCATGAATTTATGCTTAAAAAGGTATCTATGTACAGAAAATGCAGCGATCTAATATTAATGTTAGCTTACAATAACGTGACGATTTCTTTTTTTTTTTAATCTCTAAATAGACCACAGTTTAAGTATTTATAGAGCAGGTTACCGTTATCGTCGCATCATTCAAGCTAGGATTTGAATTAAAAAAAACTACCGGCTAAGACAGGGGTTATGGTATTCCCACCCTGTCTCGTGTGTAGCATCACATAAATCTGTCCACAATATAGCCTATGTAGTGCTGACGTTAACCGCTAACATTCAACCAATTCAACTCAACCCTTGAACCAACAACTTCTTATATTCATTTAAGTTTTTAACTGCTAAATGAATTGGAACCAGTTTTTAAAAAAATACGAACGTACACCAACATAGGTATTGGAAAAAAAAGAAAGTCGTGAAAATTAAGCTTGTTTTATTTTGTATACACTTGATAAAAAGGTGATAAATGCAATCTTTTTTTTACTTTGTCTAAAAAATTAAAAATAATACCCTATAGTTATCATAATAAAACTAAAATGAAAAAAGAAACGGCTACGGAACTTGTAGGGCGCGACATTCCTTGGGTAAGAACATCAACTTCTGACACTGGAGGATAAAGGTGAACTGGCGTTGGAGGTAGAACAATTGATATTTTACAAAATACTGAAAAAAAAAATCCTTGTTAAACAGGATGCCCTGTTGGAACATAGCAAAATAATCTGAGATATTAAGTGCGCTATCTGATAATTAATATGCCGTGATATGTACCGGCGTGCAGTTGTTTTGTTGTTGGTCCTGGTTTGAAGTTTGTTTTGTTCCTTGTTTTCGTAATGCAGGTTTCAGGGAAATTAGTTTAACAAGGTGTTACGTAATTAGCAATTTGATTCGCAGATTGTCAATGACCAATTTAAACTGTAGGAATGAATGGGGTTGACATGTCACAAGGCAGCCATATCTTTTTATTTTTTGTTGTCGTTTTTTTATAAGGAAATGGGTTTCCCTTTTCTAAGTTCATTCTAACTGTAAAGTTCATTGCATGGTACAAAACATAACAAAAAACAATAACAGAGATGATCTTCGTTAATCGGAGCAAGAGAGAGAGACAGAGACAGAGAGACAGAGAGAGAGAGGGAGAGAGAGAAAGAGAGAGAGAGAGAGAGAGAGAGAGAGAGAAAGAGAGAGAGAGGAGAGAGAGAGAGAGAGAGAGAGAGAGAGAGAGAGAGAGAGAGAGAGAGAGAGAGAGAGAGAGAGAGAGAGAGAGAGAGAGAGACAGAGAGAGAGAAAAAATCGGAGCAAGAGAGAGAGACAGAGACAGAGAGACAGAGAGAGAGAGGGAGAGAGAGAGAGAGAAAGGAGGGGGGGGGCAGAGACAAAGACAAAGGGAGTGAACGAGAGAGAGAGAAAAAAAAGAAAGAAAGAAAGAGAGCAAGAGAGAAATAGAGAGAGACAGGAAGACAGCAAACAGAAAGAAAAAGAAAGAGAGCGAGAGAGTTGAGAGAGACAGATAGAGAGGCAAAGAGAAAAAAAGAGGGCGCGATAGAGATAGAAAAAGAGATAGGGAGAAAGAGAGAGAGAGACAGAGAGACAGATACAGAGAGAGACAGAGAGAGACAGCGAGAGACAGAGAGAGAGAGAAAGAGAGACAAGCACACAGACAGTTAGACAAACAGCCAGAAAGACAGCCAAACATAGAGAGAAAGAAAGAGAGGTAGAGAGAGACAGAGAGAGAGAGAGAGAGAGAGAGAGAGAGAGAGAGAGAGAGAGAGAGACAGAGAGGCAGGCAGCGAGAAAGGTAAGGAAAAACAAGGAACTTGTTTTCTTTTCATGCTGTAAACACCCATTGATAACATAATATGCCATATAATAACAAATGCTGGAGATAACATTTTCAGACATTGAACCGTAAGCTACGATTGTTGTATAAACAATCACATAACTATGAAAAGTTTTGTTTGTTGGTGCTGTTATTGTTTTGTTTTTCTTAGATGACCACAAGGTACGCGGCTTCTTTTTTAAGTATATGCATTCAACTGTCGCTTGTTAGAATATGGATTGTTGGAATAACTCCTTGATTTATAGGTATTCTTATTTTTTTTTAATAGAACTCTAACAAACGATGAAATTAATTAAACTAGATCTAGTTTTTATCGCTTACTTTTTGTTGTCCCTCTAAATCCTTCTTCACACTTTTTGCTGTATGTCATTACATTATCACAAACATCATTAGGGGTCTACCTTAAATTCAACAACTTGACTAATATATCTATCACCATAACGTTTTTACCAAAACAACAATCTTTTCACTTTTGCCATTGACTTTTTGTTTAGTTTTGTTTTGTCTTTGTTTGTTTTTTTCAACTTGAAATCCAAGAACTTCTAGCTGGCGTAAGCTGTCTTTTTAATGCTTAACAATTATTGTTCTTGGTCGATAATTAAAGTACACACAGGACAGGAGAGAATTTTGACGTATGCACGGCTGTTTCCTTCTCTGTAATCGGAACCGAAGGATAGCTAGATACCAAATGTAAAGAAATCGACAAGAATTGCTTAAATTGTCTTTTTCTAAGTTAGATAAACGTTTGACACAAAACTTTACATCATTCCCTTACATGAAAATTGGCAATTTACATAATAATCTCGAGAATTTAAATTGACAATTTGCTTTTCGTCGCCTGGAGAGTGCCGGGAACACGTTCAAGCATGGGAGACTGCTGTATCTTGAAACACAGGTGATAGAGAAGACAATGGGAATAGTTTAAAGAGATTAGGCATTTCGGAAAACGGAGAGGGGCGGTTATGTGAAATAAGGATTATTGCATGATTTTCATGTTGATAGTAGGCTAAAAGACATACTTTATTCTATTCTGAATGCACTTAAACAAAGAATCGAGCTTTAAATAGTATTTAGCATAATTATGACTATTGTATGTGGAGAATATATTATGCTAAATTTTATTTGTTTTGTTTTCACAAGTCGATACTTTAATAACTACACGGATTTTTAGTTTCGAGAGAAAACAACGAAGTGGTTTAACAATAAAGCGCACGCCTTATAAAAGCGAGAAATTCCCCCATAATAATAATAATAATAAAATAATAATATATAATAATAATAATAATAATAATAAAAAATAATAATAATAATAATAATAATAATTGTATTACACACCCTGTTTCTTTATTCCAATTGTCAAACATTAGGCTTAGGACCCGTCTGTGGTATATCATAATTCAGTAAACAACACGAAACCTAACTCGTTCGGGAGATCAAGGTTACATTGCTTTATGAGGGCTATGAAACCATTATAACACTCAGAATGGAGTGTCGGAAACCAGCCGTCATGGGCTGTAATGTAATGTCAGTTCATGGACATGTAATGATAAGTTTTATCAATGTATTTGGAAAAGGCTACCTGTCGTAATCGTACCTGCGCTTACTACACTGACGTGTTCACTCATGGCACAGGTTAATGGGGCCCATTTGCTGCACTGCGTTATGGCTCAGGTAACCTTGTACTCAAACTAACGGCCCTCTGCGTTTGGAACTTAAACTTTGTTACGACCTTTCATAGCCAAACTTTTTTTTTTTTTAAATTAGGAGCATATTAAGTTGTTTTTTTATATCATCAATGGAAAAATCTGTGCTTTGTTTTTAATTTAATTTTGTGCTATAAAAACTTCAGCTTGGCAATGTAAATTTTCTTGATAATTATTTCAACACCCCTTTCTACTTTGTGTAGTAATCAATGTAAAACAGACGCTAGTGCGACATTTCAGACAACAACAAAATTTGACCATAATAGAGTTAAAAAATATAAACCTTTATCATATTGTAAATTTTTTCTTAAAGCATTATTCACAGTGGTCCAAGCTTCCAGTGGTCACACTTGTGCTGTTTTGAATTATTTTTTTTTTAAAGGGGCGATTTGTGTAATACCTTAAAAAAATACCATAGCTTCAACATGGGAATGCACAATCCATATAGTTTTAGGTTGGCTTGTCTAAAGTGAAAATGTCTTTGTTTTTTTTCATCGACCCACGTAAGCAAAGCCCGTTGAACTAAACAGGACAAATTTAATGAAAAAGAATGGTGTACGCTGATGGGCACGGTCTATTTACCAGATGAATAGTCTTTGATTTGTATTTTTCGTATATTCCTTAAGCTTCTCTCACCCCTAACCCGCAACTTTCCCCAATAATTATACTGTGCGGGGCGGGATACCTAAAGCCTGATAATTATTAGAGCGTACCAGTTGAGTAATCGAACTAGCGGCTATTTCACACTCTCTGATGGAACCTTGTACTTTGCACCAGTCAGCCAAACTCTCAAGTCTTAGCAACCTGCCGTTCTTGTGCATGCTACAATATATATTCGACGAGAAAGAGAGAGAGAGAGTTCTCTGGGTTTAGCGTCTTCTAGGTTCCTCTAATGGACTAGAGATAGGTAGAGAGAGGGAGGTAGAGAGAAAGAAAGAGAGAGATAGAGAGAGAGAAAGAGAAATAGAGAGAGAGAGAGAGAGAGAGAGAGAGAGAGAGAACGAGAGAAAGAGGGGTTAGAGAGAAATAGACAGGGAGTCAGAGAGGACGACAGAAAAACATAGAGAGGAAAAGCAGAACTCTTTAGTTATCTGGGTTCAGTGTCTCCTAAGTCCCCCCTAAGGGATCCGATACGACGACAGCACAATGTAAAGGTATACATCATGTAAACGCTCTCTTGAAGCAAAACTTGGAGCAGTTGCCCTGAAAATCAGAACTTAAGCAACATGACACAGCGCCAACGTAAACAGCAGCCAATGAAATTGCGCGATGCAATCCAGGTCTCCCGCTCTGCCTGTCATGGGTCTCCCCCTTACCTGGCCAGGCACGAACTCCACGCCGTCGCGGCGCATTATTTATTCTGTGGAGAGTCCCCGGCGTCACTCACCTGGTGACAAAGACTGGCACGCAGCCGGCCTGAGGGAGACCTGGACGTGACATCTCATAGTCTCATAGTCTCATACCTGTGCTCTGTCGGAGTAGGCCTACTGTCGTAGGGCTGGCGCATGCGGATCCGCTCGCTGTGGTGAAGAACAAAATAAACTCCCTTGGGAAAAAGAGAAATACCGCAACGGAGTTTTGGCATCGACATCCAAGTTTAACATTGCCGGTAAATATGTTTCTATATTTTGCTTATTGGTTTATTAAGGACTGTACATATAAAAAAAAGTTATTTTGGTGTTTTTTTGTGTGTTTGTGCTTTTGTCAATAACAAATCTATATCATTCTATTAAGTTCTATCTAAAAAAAAACTTTAAAAACTTTAACTGTTCAATGTGTGCCTATGTGCAGGATTTAACCAGTTTATTATTTTTCTTATATTTATGATGGTACTATTGTGTACCAGTCTTTCACGTTATGTGTATAGTCGCGGTAGCTTAAGGCAAGCAGCATAGTTATTTATAAAATAATACAAAATAGTATTCGCCCTAAAGTTAATTTGCATTGTGCACACAGTTTCTCAAAATACTTTAGTCTAACTTTCGTCTAACAGACTATTTGCAATTGCTTCTTTATTCATATGAAGTGTGATCACTAAATTAGAAGACTTGTCGTTAACATGTTAACAGACTGAATCCTTTTAATGTGTTTTATTTCTTGCTCTCTATCTCGCTTTCTCTCTCTATCTCTCTCTCTCTCCCTCCCTCCCTCCCTCTATAACTTTTCTTCGATCAATTCAACGTACATGTACGAAGTTCAAATATTGTTTAAAAGTTTCTGTTTAAATTTCTTTAGTAACATCCACCTGTTAATCTCTTCGTCGCCCATTTATTATCCCTCTCTATGATTAATCATTTCTGTTCGACTGTTTTGCCTTATACATGTACCATACGCACGAATCTTGCTTGGCGATCAGTCATTTATATTCTGTGATCAGGATTTCCCACCCACCCCACCATCTGTATATTCATCTATCTATCTCTCTCTCTCTCTCTCTCTCTCTCTCTCTCTCTCTCTCTCTCTCTCCCTCTCTTTCTGGCAATGTTATGTCATACAATTCATATTATTGTCAATTTCAACTGCTTCATTTATTTTATTTTGTGTATCTATATCTTAATCTTTCTATATATTATACTATATGGCTTTCTCTGTGTGTGTGTGTGTGTCTCCCTCCCTACCCCCCAAAGGGAGAGGAAGTGCGAGATAGATAGAAAGATAGTTAGATATATGGATATATAGAGAGAGGAAGTTAGATAGATAGATAGATAGATAGAGAGAGAGAGACAGAGAGAGAGAGAGAGAGAGAGAGAGAGAGAGAGAGAGAGAGAGAGAGAGAGAGAGAGAGAGAGAGAGAGAGAGAGAGAGAAAGAATGACAATTATAAATGTTAGGCTACTTTTACTGAGCTGTGTCATTTAAATACCACGGTGACCACTATTAACGCATTATCTGATGTGTAAACTCATAATTTACTTTGAGCGTTAAGTCATTTCGTTTATAAACATTTTTTATTCGTGTCATGAACAGCATTTACTATTATACGTGATAACATTGTTACATTTTCTAAACTTCGAGGCTTTTCAATTTACTACAACGACACTTCTTAATATATAAAACCTATATTCAGTTCTAAGTGAACGTTATATAAATTTGGTATTTTTGAAATGTAAGTTTATAGTTTCAAAATGCCCCTATATTTTACTAAGACTAGACATGTCCCAACTAGGTTACGCTCTATTAGTATTCAGTAGTCTAACGGACATATACAGGTAAATCCCTTTTCAAGCATTGCGCATTAATGCACAGACTATTTTCAAGTTGTGTAGCTTAGTGTTTTCTTTCTTGGGATTTGTCTGGTTGCGTAGGTGTTAGTTTAATATGACTGGCTGAGGCAAGAGTCATGGTATCCCCACCCTGTCTCGTGTGTGGCACCACATAAAATTGTCAGACCTCAGTCTTGGGGTCCGTTCACAATGTAGCCTATATAGCACTGACGTTGGACGCTTAACAGCTTAGCTCAACTATTAGTGTTTGAAAATACGACGTTGACACAGTTATCTAAGTTGTTTGCTTAGACACACTGACAACAATATTGTAGAGAGATGGTGAAGATCTGTGTGTGTCAAAGGTAATGATAGGCTATTGCGTTTTCCATCTACTATTTGCATAGATAATCGAGTTAGAAAACTATTAATAATGAGATTTTAGAGCAGCATTTGATCTATCTATCGCGACATTGTATCCCTCAAAAACTCACTTCTTTTTTTATTTAAATGATATTGCACAAACGCTCTATTGTCGGTACTTACTGTCATTAGGGAATAAGACTATCTACCTCACCATCTTTCTCTCCCTATCTCTGTATCATCCTCTCTCTTTCTCTCATTTGGATTATAGTAGTTAAAAAACAACAATAAAAAACTAACAAAACAAAAACAAACGTAGCGTACAGTAGTTTAAGTAAAATGTATGTGTGTTGATCTAGCCAAGCACTCCAATGAAGTGTGATTTTAATGCTTGTCTTAATTGTTTTAGATTCACTGGAATACTCTTGAAGCAAATACATCCTGGACAGATAATTATGTTTCTTTGCTTTTCTGCCCTGGTAGGGACACAGGAGGATTAAACTTAACAGGGCAACGGTAAAGGTAAAGGAGGGTTTTTAATGTTTCACGTAAGTAATGACAATTTATTGCGGGAGAGCCCCAAAACAATTATACACGCTGCTCCACAGAGACAGAGAGGGAAGATACATGACTCTCTGACTTAGCTTGTCATGTATTAAACTGACACTACCGATCAAACTAGGAGGATACGAAAGGTGCAGATCGAAAAAGCTACCTCTTCATTACAACCCTAGTGATCTACCATTTGAGCCAGCTCCCCTCACCCCCCCCCCTTCTTGCTTTGATCGGTCATTGTTCTACTATTCTATTTATCATAATGCCTACTTATTATATACAACATCACTAAAACTCTTGGGCCACAGCATTTCCTTGTCTTGATTTATATGAGCGCAAAACTGTAACAACGACACCTAAAGAATAACAGATTACTACTGTATGACTGTTATACCGCGTTCGGACCCTGACATGGGGAAACGAGGTCTAATTACACGACCTATTTCCTTTTAACACTCTCTCTTTATTTGTAAGTTTTCTAACTTTCAACTAAAACATAGGTTTCTGAAAATAAGCGAAGATTATTATTACGTTTGAGTGAGAAGGCCATTATAAATAAAATGTCTAACAAAATATAGTCGTGGATAAGAGAAACAGCTAGATAGATAGATAGATAGATAGATAGATAGATAGATAGATAGATAGATAGATAGATAGATAGATAGATAGATAGATAGATAGATAGATAGATAGATAGATAGATAGATAGATAGATAGATAGATAGAATGGGAAATAGAGAGACGCAGAGAGAGATAAAGGGAGAGGGAGATAGATTGATATAAAAGAGAGTGACAGAGAGGGAGAAAAGAGATAAAGAGAGGGGTCGGAGAGGGAGTGAGACATTAGAGATCCGTTTATGAAGATCTTATGGAGAACAATTTTTTTTGTGTATGTATGAACACGTTCTGCGGGATTTTTAGTAACACTATAAGACAAAAATCCGTTACCACACAATTGCTGCGAAGGATCCTATTAATCAACCACCTTTGCGAATTAGAGCTCCTTTTCACAGAAGCACGCAATTGACCACATTGACTTAAACTTAAAAAAAAAAAGGGGGGGGGGGCGTCTTCTCTGCTAGATGTAACACAGCCATGTTTTAACAGTTTTACAAATCCAAAACATTTATTGTGTTTGTGGCATGTAGACAACATGAATAATATTACTCCATAATCCACATAAAATCGAATCATAGCTTTTAAATCATTTTCTTTCCACACAAGGCACAAAACTATCATGATAGTTTATGGTAGTTCTTTTTTGTACGTCTGCATGTCTGCTTATGTCTGCCTGTTTGTCTTTCTCCCTCTCTATCTCTCTATGTCTTTTTCTCTTCTTTTATGTCCAGTATATAATACTGTCACTAGGTTTAAGGTAGGAGCCAGTCTATTCTTTGACAAGGAACTTAGCCAGGTTTGCCTTCCAACGAATTAATTGTGTATTGCGCCACAACGCGTCCGTCACATCCTGTTTCTTAGTAATTTACCTTCACTCTCAGCGTTCAACCTATTACACCCAACAAAGTGTCTCAAAGTTTTCTCCCCTTTCCCTACCAGTTAAGTAGCAATGAGCTAATATTATATCTTTTCTTGAGCAACTGGAGGTAGGGTCGGTGTCAGTAAAATATAACCGGCTGAGACATGTCCTGGTTTTCCCGCAGTTGAGTTGAGGTGAATTGGTTGCTGTACTGTTTCTGCGCTATGTAGGCGTATTAGTGGACAGGTCGCAAGACTAAACTTTGACAATTTTTTACATCCAGCCACAAAGAGATAGCGCAATGATTCCAGGATTTTTGACCCAACCGATAATATTTTATTGACCCCGACCCAAACCAGTAGGAGACGATATAGGACAAATACATTTTGGACCCATTGCCGGTTTCGAAACGAGGACCTCATGATCAGGAGACCAACATGCTACCACCCGCGCCAGTTTGTCCACGGAACTCTGCTGGTGCTGCCTTCTTTGGATATGTTTCTTCTGGAAACACAGAGGATAAAAACTAATTGCTTTTTAGTGTCCCTTTTGATGATAGTTTGATATGACTTTCTTCTACTGTATTATTTTCAACGTTCAATTAAAATATGGTGAAATGATACCGAAGTGAACATTAAAAAACACCTGTACATTTTCTTCACAAAAAGCCTTAATTTTACGTTGACAGAGCCTACCTAAACAATTGATCTTTTTTATGTCAGCTGGCTATGGCTTTCCTTTTTTTTAATTTCTATCCATATGAAAACATGGTCAAATAACACATCAGAATATAATACAGTTGTCTTTTGTCGGAAACAGGAAAACAAGTTAACAATACATACCTGTCTCACTCTATACTCTTCTTTTCTTCACCTCAATTTGACCAATGGGGGTCATTAATCTTAGTCCATTATTTTGCATGGCATGTACACCGGACAAAAAGGAACACTCTATTCCTGGTCTTCTTCTCAATGTGTCTTCTATTATAATTATGATAGTGGACACCCCTACAACGGCCTTGAATTACACGTTATTATGTTAACGTGTTTAGAATAAGCAATATGTGACATTCTGTGACTGGCACGGTTCTCACAACAATAACATACCGTCTATAAAAATTTGTATCCTGGTCAAACAACGCAAGCTCAATATCCTGTTTGTGTTTCCCGATTAAACAAAGATAGCACAGATCATTGTTTTGTGCGAGTATTTTTTTTTCTCTATTGTCTGAAACTCGTTTGGATAGCAGGAACTGGAAAGGCACCACACTAAGGGAAAGCCAATTTGTTATAACAATAAAACGAACTATACCAAACAACACAACTTCAGCAATAAAAGCTTTACGAGTTCCTTCTTTGTGTGACTGGTTTATCTGATTTAATTGATAGTACAGCGCTGGACTTCTATTCGAATCGATCGCATGATCCGGTACATTTATTTGTCAGATTTCGTCCCAGGTTAGTTGGATAGGTGTCATTATACATGTACTGTGACATGATGACTGGCTAAGGCATACGTCTTGCGGGTAACAACACCATAATAGCTGTTGAAGTTGGATTAAAAAAAACAACTAACTAACCAACCTTCAACTGCGAACTTTAAAATTGCCCAACCCAAAGGTTGCCATCCTAGTACAACCTTCTTGCACTGAAACCTCAAGTATTCTTTCTTGGGCGTGTCAAGGTGACCCAAGGTTGGAGACCTCACTCCACGATATCCTGAGTTGTGAAGAGATTCCTTTCTCGGTCAGAAAACTAAAGCAAAGGTCAATGGTCTCAGTTGAGTTAGTTACTTGAAGACCTTAATGTCCAACATTATCAGCATGGGTATATTGCGGACGGCTCCGAAGACTAATGTCTGACAACTTTACGTATTGCTGCACAGAGACAGCGCGAGGATACCTTGACATTTATGTCTCATCCAGCCGATCACGTTATGCTGACATGATCTAACCAGTACGGGATATATCTAACAAACAAATTTGAATGGTCCAGCTCTTCAACCTAAACGAAACGGGTAAATTTGGGCTTATGAGCTAAAGCTACGAATTCAACCTGCAGCCCTTACATAACTAAAGTTAAAATACACACATTTTATTTGCTAATAAATCTTCTGAGACTTTCTTTTCACCCGGCGTTTCTCTCAAATATTGAACGTCTATCGTCCCAGTTTCGTTTCTATACGTTTCTTTGTTGGCACAAAGCGTCGTGTGTTGGTTTTTGTAACGTCTAGCGTCAGCAAACAGGTTATACCAAGAATGAATTCTAAGACTTATGCGCGACAAATTTACGTGCTGACACACATAGCCAAACTAGGGGTACCAGGATATTAGTTTCAGCTTGCCACAACTGACACCAACCCAACCAGTAGGTATTGCGTCTGTTTGATCGGTAATCGAACCAGGGGCCTCCCGAATAGAAGGCGCATGCTCTACTTTTATATACTCTACGCCGTTCTCCCCGTTAACCTATTATAAAATGTTATATGAATAGCGTCTTTTAACACAGTGCGGCCATAATTTAGGCTCAAAACATTAGTACCGCCCCATATTTAATCCATGCATTATGGTTTAACAGGTATTACGGTTACATCGTTAAGTAGGAGGGTAAAAAAAAAGGAAGAGGAAGAGTACATTGGTAGAAAGACGGCGGGTATTGAGCTGTATGACAGTCTGGGCAGCCAACACAACTCGCCATTATGATAACTATAAAGTGACTGCAGTATCTAAAGTTTCAATTAACTTACATCGCAAGGCATTATTCCCCATCCCCCCCCCCCATGGTTTGAGTAGTATGCACAAAATTTCGCCTAATTGGACAAAAACATGAAACTATTACATAATAACAAACTGTGAATCGATTAAAACATTTAAAACTGTTCTGTTTTTGATTAGAATCACGTAAATGCACTCTAAAAATGAAAACAAAATACAAAACGGTGACATGATGACCAATGAACAGGCATTTTTTTTAATATATAATAGTTTGTTGTTTTTTTTTTTATAGTTTTTAATGGTACCTGTCTTTACATTTTTGTCTTTCCACCAGGTAGACCATGGACAACAAGGCTTTTGTACACGAAGAGGTGCATATTGAACCCAAGGTAAGATTTTTTTTCTCAACTTATCACCCCCCCCCCCCCGGAAAAAAACAACAACAAACAAAACAACAAAATCAAACAAAACAAAAACACATCAATTGACTTGCAGCTTCAAAAGTAACAACAGCAGCACAGTTAAAGGCAGAACCAAAACTACTTCAACTACTTTGACACACACAGACACACTCACACACACACACTCCTTTTGTATGTTAAATTTATCATTTTAATATTAATTTTTTACACCTGGAGCATGTAAAATCAGAATCGTTGGTAAACATATCTTTTTCTTCTCTGGCTTCCTCTCTTTTTGAAAAAAAACAACAACCAACAAACACAAAAAATACGACCCTAGACACTTAAAAATGTCAAGTTCTCGATCCTACCCAAAAGGATATATTTATTTCTTTTGCTGTCAAGGGACATCAGCACTGAAGCATAGGGCATGGAATTATCATGACGACGTGTTACGCACTTCTCACTAGTGGCTTCACTACTGCCCTGGCCTTAGATGGATATACTTTTTTTATAGTTATGGGCTGACTGTTGCCCTTGACTTAGGGGAAAGGGTGTGTGTGTGTGTGGGGGGGGGGGGGGTTCCTTTTTTAACAAATATGGGCTCTTTGCTGATCCCAAGGCCGCCACTGCGAAAACATACCTCTATTTTTTATATAGATTTTGTTATGGGTGCACTAGTGTTGATTATTGACAAAGTCATTGACACTTGCGCCGGGTCGTGGTTCTAAAAACTTTGAAATCATGTTTTAAGTACACAATGGATATTTCATAAGTTTTTTTTTTTTAGGATCGACATTTTTAACGCATGGGTAGTCATGTACTAAAACACTTATTTAGGGTATTTTCTGCTTAGAAGTTTCAGGGTGGATGGCCGTTTATGGATTCTTCATATAATTTTTTTTTTATCCTAATGTATCTATTTCTCTTCGTTCTTTTCATTTTCGACTGCACTCATGGTTGACAGTCATTTTTTGGGGGAGTTATTTTTTTGGTTTTAGTTGTTTTTTTTTTTATTCCCGTACTAGGTCTGGTTTTTTTTTCATATATATCCATTGCCCAGCTAGCTTAGCATTATCCTAAGTTATCATGCGTGCTGGCTTGAATGAGACTGCGATGTGAATCGGGAAAATATGAAAGGGAAATAAACATAGTTATTATACTGGCATGTCACAATTCCCTCCCTTTCTCTCTATCACCATCTCGTTTGATATCTTAGCATAGCTTACTATAATTATTAAGTACTCCATGCATCTTAGTTAAAAATAAATTACATAACTGGTTTGTGACATTTTTTTTTCTTTTGAGATTTCTGTTTACTTTTGAACAACCATTCGCATGATCACAATCTTCAATATAAACAACGATATAAAAAATATACTAGGGGACGTGGAAGCCCTGGTTTTAGAGCATCCATGTCCGACCCAATAAATTCACTCTGGTGATGGCATTTTCCCCTACAGGTTGAGTCGATGTAGCTATGTTATTGTTCGTGTGTGCCACTAATGGGATTCTGTCGCCGTTGTAGGAGATATTTAAGTAGAAGACAGCCTTGGTTTCTCTTTTCAAAGAGTTCATTTCCTCTATAGTTTTATACGTCTACGCAGCGTTGTCAGATGAATACGATCTTCTCCTAGGTAAAGATGAAAATTGGAAATTTTAGAAGGGTAAGCTGTAAGCTGTGTGTGTTAATGCCTATACCTGCTTTCACAGAAACCTAAAAGGGTAGATGAGGAAGAGGACCCGTGGAAAGTTACCAGTTTGAAACAGGACTTCATACCATGGAAAGGTGAGAGCATAAATATCGCAACTCACTGCGTAAAATACGAGTATTTACCAAAATTTGTCAAAGTATTCCATGAATAGTCCATGATACCAACAAAATTATCCCAAAGTGCATTTCTAAGATCAAGTATTTGTTTTAGTACCATTTTTTTTTTACAAAAAAGTATTTCTTATTATTTTTTATTTGATACAAATTGAACATTTATAAATATATACATAAAGACAAATAATACAATATAAAACCTATACTTCAGACTAAACATTCTTATAACAAGTAAAAGAGCATTTCTCAGAGAAACATTCAAGTATTAATAACTTCACTACAAAAGTTTTATAATAATGTAAAACTGATCACGCAGTACAATAACATTTAAAAGATTATTTTATTAATGCCGTGAAGACCAATTCAGTCAACTTTTTTTTCCTAAGTGAATAAAATGCATTATAAAATAAGACAAAATCAAAATAACATTTACTTGTTAAATAGTCATTACATTCTAACTAAAGAGTTTTTAGGCAATATAATTGACATTGCATTTAAACTCAATCCTCAGAGCTGGACAGCAGAGGGAAAGCATTGAGAGTACTTGGTTACTTCATCAAAATAATCCTGGTTTTGGGTTTCCTCTACCTTTTCATCTGTTCCTTGGACTTTCTCAGCTCAGCTTTCAGGCTTCTTGGAGGTAAGGACCCCACACATCTATTTTTTCTTAAAAAGAGCAAAAGTATGGACATGTACTTAGTTTTTAAACTTTAAAAAGTGTATGAAATCGTAACAGCTGTTCAGGTATTTTTCTAATATTCTTTTGACCCTAGGGGTTCATTTACAAATATTTTTTTAGCTAGTTATGGCTTATATTTAGAAAATTATGATGATAAACTTTTCTGATTTTCAGGAAAACCACTGTTGAGGTTTAACAAAAATTATACCTTGCGTTGTCAACCACAACTTTATAAGATCAATCGTTAATAAATGAATAAAAACTATTTAAGTAGTCTAATTTACTGGTAACATCATCATCGTCATCATCATCATCATCATCATCATCATCATCATCATCATCATCATCATCATCATCATCATCATCATCATCATCATCTTGATCTTTATCATCCATATTATTCCGATCATCACAACAGTGTATTCTCATTGCCTCTTCACTCCACACTCTGACCAGGCGAGGCTGCCGGACGCGTGTTCCAACAGAATGACATCATGTCCAACCCTGTGGCCGGCCTGATGATGGGAGTCCTGGTCACTGTGCTGGTCCAGTCCTCGTCCACTTCCACTAGCATCATTGTCAGCATGGTTGGTGCCGACTGTAAGTTGTAATAGATCTTGTCAAGGATAGTTTTGCTTGAGGGAGTTAGTGGGAAAAGAGGCAAGACAAATCACGGGGCCATTACAAATTACTAGAGGATGAGATCACGAGAGTATGGCAGTTCTTACTAATAACCCTAACATATCTGAATATGTTTCTACTATTTGATGCTGATCCTTTCACGACTCCTAAAGAACTTCGGGTAATTGAAACCTAAGGGTCTAAGAAAAACGTTGTGGTTGTTTACAACCTGTCCAAATAATATTAAGTCCTGTTTGCATTCTCAAGACGACTTGTAAGCTTACCACAAAATTTTACTCACGGCCCAGTGAGTCTTTGGTTAGTAAAATGTCGAGATAAGCTTACAACTCGTCTTAGGACTGCAAATAAGAAATCTTAAAACGAGCTGTAAGACATCGAGACGTTGTTCTTACTTGCAACTCTCTGTAACTAAATAAAAGGAGAAATTAGATTACGCATCGGTTTTGGTATCACAGTTTATTGTAGTCCTAGCATCTTAATCTACATTTTCTTTGTACTTAGTACTCTAGGTATAACCATACATTGGTCTGCTGTCGACTTTGGATCAAAGAACGTTCTAATAATGGATTATAGAGTTCTAGTTTATATTTTGTATAACATATGACTATATTAAAATAATATAGATTAGCACACTAAGATAACAATAGGAGAGAAACAGAAATTTAGTCAGTTTCTAACAGTTATTAGAAGCCTACATCATCTGCCATGTTGTTGTTGTTTTTTGTAACTATAATTGAAAATAATTGTAGTTATCAACTTTTTCCTCCAGTGCTAAGCATTAAGACGTCCATCCCTATCATCATGGGGGCCAACATTGGAACTTCGGTGACCAATACCATTGTGGCTATCGGACAGATCAATGACAAAGGAGAGTTCCGCAGAGCCTTCGCCGGGGCCACTGTCCACGACATGTTCAACTGGCTGACAGTCATCATCTTGCTGCCCTTAGAAGTCGCCACAGGTAAGAAAAAATACAGTCATGTAAAATAACTTGAGCGAAAAGCCGCTTTAGAATTGACGGTACTGTAAGGTTTTTTTTTTTTTTTTTTTTTAAGAAAACGAAGAGTGCAATCCACGTTTGTTTATTTGGTTTTTTAAGAAAACGAAGAGTGTAATCCACGTTTTTTTTTTTTAGCCAATGTCATTTAGTTTCCAAATTAACTATTGGTAAAAATCCATGCAAAAGAAAAAAATTCAATTACTATAAGTAAGATTCGATTTTTTTTTTATAAAATATAACCAAAATAATCATTTCAATTTTTTCTCTTTACACTGAAGAGTTATAATTCTATGACGATTCTCTAACGTGAAAAATTTCTTCATCTACTTTTAGATTACCTGTACCACCTGAGCGATGCGATAATGAATACCATGAACCTCCAAAGTAATGAGGATGGAGATAAAGAAATTCTCAAAGTCATAACCACACCCTTCACTGAAAAAATTATCCAGGCAAGAAAAATATTGTTTACCTCTGGTCGTCAAGATTCCCTGTTCTCTTTGTAGCGGTTCTTTTCTCTATTATCTCTTTGATATCTATTACTTAGCCCGGCGCTGTTTGCAAGTGTCTCTGTCTGTCTATGTGTTTGTGTCTTTGTTTGTGTCTTTGTCTGTCTGTTCGTATCTCTCTCTCTCTCTCGCTCTCTCTCTCTCTCTCTCTCTCTCTCTCTCTCCCTCTCCCTCT
>RQTK01000134.1:178399-192306 GCA_003991915.1 Elysia chlorotica
GTTGGGGGGGGGGGGGGGGGGGGGGGGGGAAGGGATGAAATGGTTGAACGTTAGAGATTTATTTATCTGGTTTTGTCCCATGTAGCTGGTTGGTTGGGTCGGTGTCAGTATAATGTGACCAGCTGAGAGAGGAGTCATGGTATGCCCGCTTTGTCACATGTGTGGCAGCACTTTAAAAAAATGTTAAAAAGTCTTGGGGCCCGTCCATAGTATAGCCTATATATTACTGACATTGGGCGTTAGATCAACTCAACTCAATTTGCGCGATGTCTAGCAAGAAAATACTTTTTTGTTGTTGTTTCATGTATTTAATATGTTTTTCGGTGAGTATAAGTACAACATTTTCTTTTATTTATTATATCAGATTAACAAAAAAGCCATCACAAACATTGCGAAGTCGCAGACAACAAAGTATGACTACGACAGGTCTGTTCTCAAGGTATGTTTGTTAAATCATATGTGTGTTTAATTATATATTTAAAAACAAAGTTTTTTTTTATATTTCTAATCAAAGTTTTGAAAAAAAGCATAAAAACGCCTTTTTCTGTATTCTTTTTAGTTTTATTGTATGCTATAACAACTTTCTTTTCTTGGTAATGTACAACTCTGTGGGCCTTTCAGAGATAAAGAATCCACAATTTCTTTTGTTACTACAAGCAGTGTACTGTTTTGCCCAAGGAATCTTAATGAATAATTAAAAAAACAAACGTTTGTAGCAATTATTCATAGCAGTGGTCATTTTACATACATCTCTTTAACTATTTGAACAACTCAACGGTTTAGCAACTAAAACTGCTATAGTTTTCCTTTGTATATTAAACTTCGTAAATACTTTTTTTCCAAGATGCCCTCTATACGAATGGCACAATAAGGCAATAACTGTTTTATGCAATTAATAAGGCAATAAAATAAACATGCAGTTATACAAAAATGTCGTACGTTGTTGTTTTCAGATCTGCTGTGACAAGCCGACAAGAGACAGCTGTTGTAGTGGAGAATTTTCGCCTATCAAAACACATAAATACATCGATGTCCCAGACTCTGTTAGAACCGACCACTGCACGAAACTATCATCTGTAAGTGTTTGTGTTGAAACTATCATCTGTAAGTGTTTGTGTTGAAACTATCATCTGTAAGTGTTTGTGCTCAATTCTAGGAAAAGGACGAAAAAAAATTATACTTTCTCGAGTGTCATTTTATCTATAAACTTTGTTTCATGATACCCCAAATACTTTTAAAAGACCGTTTTTTAAGAGTCCAGCCACAGGGGCACAACGCCGAGAAAATAGTTGAATTTGCTTCCTATCTCGAAACAAGAAGTTGTTTAAATTCCGTGGTTTCCTCTGACAGAATGCTTTAAGATTTCTGTATCGAATAATGCAGTCAACCTTTTGTCAAAACAGTGTTATTAGAGTTCAGTCTAGTTAACCTTATATTGCCTGTAAACTTTAAACATACAAAACACCTTAACTACTAAAGACACGAAATGAAGAGAACACAGAGAACAAATATGAAAGAAGAAAAAATAGAGAGAAGGTAGCAATTAGAGAATGTGTTAAATGTGAATAAATAAAGGTACTGAGATTAAAAAGTTTCCAATTTTCCTGAACTAGGATAATAAAGTTTATCTTGTGTTTCTCCTTCTTATAACTATAATTATCACACTGGAGAAAAAAATAACAAGGGGCGCTAAACAAAAGGGACATTATTGGGGAGGCGAGGAAACAAAAAAAATAAAATAAAGGAGATGAGAAAATGTGAAAATCGAATTCCAATTGAAACACAGTGAAATTTTGCATTATAATGATGTAAGGGTCCAAAATATGTGGCATTTGGCAATTACTCTGAAATGGTAGAATATTATATAGACACGATATTTGAATAATAACAATCGCGAGAATGGGTTTTACATGGAATCAGAATATATAGACAATATATGGTAAAAAGATTTACCACTATGGAAAAGAGACAGGAAATTGAACAAAAAACAAGATAGCAAAAAAAAAAAACCAAAAAAAAACAACAAATCTTTCTCCTATTTTCTCTACTTTAGAAATGTGCAACGGGTGTAAATACCAATGGAACAGAAGGGACGTGCGCCAATGTGCCTTGGATTAATGACGCAAAAACTAAAGTGGAGAGGATAAACTGTGACACTTTATTCACTGCTGCCGATAACAGAACCTGCTGTAACAATTTCGTCGGTAAGATACAACGAAACTAACATACATCACATAGCCATGGTCAAGTCTTTGATCATTTTTATAATAATAATAATAAAAATTGTACTTATATGGTGCTTTCCACCGAAGTATCAAAGTGCTTGAGCTCTTATATCCATACCCATACATTAAAAATAGTGTATAAATACATGTATTTTGGGTGGACAAATTGTTGTAAATAATGCGACAGACGCTGCAGTTTTTTTTAAAACTTTTTTGTATAGCGGTTTTATTGCTATTGAAAAAAAACATGTGCAGTAAAATAAAAAAAAATGTAATTAGAATGATTATGACACATAGGCTTACTGAAGAAGCAATTCGTTTTAAATTCCTTCATAAGCATTTATTATTTAGCCTTGAATATGCAATGGTCTCACAGGACTTAATACTCTGCACGAAGGATGAACCGATAACTTTTCTGTGTGAAATCCTTATCCTATATCCAACATTTGAAAAGTAATAATTATTCCTATTCTTTTTTTGCAATGGCAATATTTTTGTATGTTTCAAAACCATTGATTTAAGGTTACTATTTTTTAATATCCAACAAAACACTGTAAATTTCCAAAAGAAAATTATCAAAACAATGCCTTTCTTCTTCTCGCGCTCAAACAGAGAGCTATATAAACACCTACGCAGATAAAGAGAGGAACTGGCAAGATGCGTGCAGTAACGTCACTGCTCAGTGTGGGTCCGGCATGCAGATATCACAGCAAACCTGTATGGGAAACCTGACCAATGTCACTGGCCAAAGTTTTGACTGCTACAAGTGGACCACTGATGTGATTAAAGACACATGTGAAGATAAATGTGAGTAGCCTTAACACTTTTCTCCTTGTGGGATGTGAGAGGCACGCACTCCCTGATAATACATTAATTTTTAGATTGTAAGAGGTAATTAGAGAATCGGTTTCGTTTTTAGTTAATCTTATGTAGGCTCAACGTTCGTAATATTCATGAAGCACTTAAGCGAAGCAAAATATTTTTTAAAGTTCTAGTTATCTTAAAATTAAAAAAAATTCTTAATACGTGCATAAAAATATGAATCTTATAATATTATATTATATAAATATTTTAACGATATGCTTCAATTTTTGCTCACCTCTACAGGATAAATACAGCACCGATCTTCTTAAAATTTTGCATAAAATTAATTTAGTTCTATGTTTCGCCCAGTTAGATGGCACCTATAGAAGTCATAAATACTTGTTTTAAATTCTACCTTTTATCTTTGTAATATCTATTTAATGTATCACTTTTAAGAAAAAATTTTAAACCGTTATTTTCCAATTTTCTCTTCCCCCAGGTGACTACTTGTTCCGTGACCTACACCCAGATCTTGGTGACAAACCGATCGGTGCCATTCTTCTGGTTATCTCCCTTGCCCTGCTCTGCATCTGTCTGGTGGCTATCGTGAAACTCTTGCACTCTATCTTGCAGGGACCAATGGCCACGATGATCAAAAAGTTTGTGAATGCCGAGTTCCCTGGGCCTCTAGCTTATCTCACAGGGTACATCGCTATTATTATCGGTGCTGGTCTCACTTTCGTCGTTCAGAGCTCTTCCATCTTCACGTCCACTCTCACTCCTCTGGTTGGAATCGGTGTTATCGAGCTAGACAGAATGTATCCTCTAACCCTGGGTTCCAATATCGGCACCACGACTACGGCGATTTTGTCTGCCCTAGCTTCAGACCAAGACCATCTGCGTGATACCCTCCAGGTTGCTTTTTGTCACCTGTTCTTTAACATCACCGGTATAATCATTTTCTATCCAATCCCTTACCTTAGGTTTCCTATACCCATGGCCAAGTTCCTCGGCAATCGCACGGCAAAGTATCGCTGGTTTGCCATCGTGTACATTATTATGATGTTCTTCGCAATCCCTGCTGCCATCTTTGCCCTATCAATTCCCGGCTGGTTTGTACTTCTTGGCGTTGCCGGACCTTTTGTTCTTTTGGCAATTATCGTCATCATCATTAAGATCATCCAAGCAAAGAAACCAGGAATTCTTCCCAGAAAACTCCAGGACTGGAAATTCCTTCCCAAGGCACTGCGCTCTTTGGAACCGTATGACAAGCTAATGCAGAAGATCTTTTTCTGCTCGCGATTCCAGGAGCAAGACAATGAGCATGATGACACCAATGGAGAGCTCAAAACCATAGATACTAAAGTAAATGGAGCGTCTAATGGCCACGGCAATACTAGACTTTAAATGGACATCAACTGAGAACAACAACGACACTGGTTATAATAATAATGGACAGCATTGGCAAGGAATTTAGGTTTTTTTTGTATGACTTTAGATGTTGAAGAAAACGTATGGCTCTGTAATAGGAGTCGTCTTACCGGACGTTACATCTGAAAAACAAACTATTATAACATAATTATAAACCCTAACATAATTATAGTAAACATAATTCATGACGTTCTTCTTTATAAAAACATCTTCATTGGAAAATTGTTGTCCGCGTAAGAAACAGAGCAATTCATTTGGTGAGATTGTCAATTCAATCTAAAAAAGAAAAAAAAAACTTGTTAGAGTCAGAATGAGGATTATATGCCAAGCAAAAGAACAAGGAAGCGCAACTGAAGGAATAAAATTAAAAAAAAAAAACTGTTATAGATTTTTATTCTATACTATTGCAGAGACAAAATTAGTAAACATAATAATGCAAGAGTACACTTTATACTGAGGCAAAAAAAAACAATTAAAAAAGAAATAATAAATTTAGACTTTTGCATTTAAAAGCGTGTTGTTCATATAGAGTAATAATGTAAACATGTCAATAAAACGTTGCGATGTGTATACTTACAAAACGAGCCATTATGTTGGCCTACTTTCCTAATATATTTTAGAAAATTCATTGCCGAATAAAACATAGTATTTAATTATTTAAGGACAGAAAAGAAAGCTTATACATAGAATATATCTAAGACATTCATTTCTTTCAATTCAACATGTACACAATACTAACGTTTGAAAAGATCCTTAGACGTATATGCATATAAATATTGTTTATTAACACTCAAATAGCTTACAGTTATTCTTTTTGTGCCTTTTATAAGATCTAAAATATACATGTTGGACCCTGAATAACATTGTTTTAGCGTTTTTGTTTTCTCCGACCACATACTTTTTTATGCGTTCTTTGTAACAAATATATACTTTTATGTTTTAATATTTTGAAGAAAAAAATCGCAAAAGATATTTAATACTGTGGTTGATGTTTGTATAAAGTAATGATTGTCATCATCATGTTGGGCTATCCGAAATACCATGCACAATTAGTCTGAAAAGTTCATTGTCTTTGGCTATCCCTCTTGCATCTGTGGGACTTCCTTGGTGACAGTCGCTGTTATTCACCCGTTCTCTTGCTGGTTCGCCCTTTCTTCTCATTGTTCCTTATTTTACTTTACAGAATGTGTTGGGGAAGGATAGTTTTTTTTTTTATTCATATTCAATCACCACTACTGGAATATTTTTCCCTTTTTTCTGTTCTTCATCTCATTAACATGATCATCACTATCATTATTTTACTTCTAAATAACCCTCTACATCAAAATCAAAATTATCATCTTGGTTATCATCATCATCATCATCATCATCATGATCATCATCATCATCATCATCATCATCATCATCATCATCATCATCATCATCATCATCATCATCATCATCATCATCATCATCATCATCATCATCATCATCATCATCATCATCACCATCATCATCACCATCATCACCAAAACTTTACATCATCACCGTCATCATCACTGTAGTTACCATCCTTTCTTGTCCTATTATCATCCCGATTCATATCCTAACGATTACAAATCTGTTCACTGTATAGTTATGAAGTAAAGACACAAATTAATATGAAACTTAATTTTATGGTACTTGGTTGTTCTGTTGTTGCCGAAAATTATATGGGCCAAGACTAATCTCAAAATTTCGCATTGTTGATTTATGTGTAAAAAAAAACAAACAAATGCGGATGAAATTTTAGTCTAAAATTTTTTTTTACAGCTATGATTTTTATATAGGCCTATCCGTTCTTACGTCTTTCGATATAATAGGGCCTTTTGTTGTAAATATGACTTGTATATAATACTGTTTTCGCATTTTGATAACTATTTTTGCAATAAATATGAGCTTATTCTCCTCTGTAATTACACTCTTGTTTATTTTCTTAACAAAATACAAGAATTGTTTTGTGTGCATAGTATTTTGGGTATGTACATTGAATCTGAATTAATGACTAAATTTGAATAGTCAAATGTTAAGCAATAATAATCAATCAAGCAATTTTAAAATGTGGTCTTTGTTTTGCATAAAGAATTCAGTTTTTTCTCTATACAAGCTTCGACATCATAAAAAAGCTATAGCTAAAATATAATGGACAGCTGAACTACAAGAAAGGATATTAATTACATATTTGTGTACAATCTGAATATGTAACTGACTTTTCTCCAGTTTTGTTGCTCCTATTGCTTCACCCACTAATGGCGATTCTCAAGCCACTGTGCAGCTTTATGTGGGCTAAAACTGAACACCACTCCTGCATGGATTATGTTAAAAAAAATAATTCAAAATTAAGAGAAATGATTGCAGACATTTCTATGTCTTTGCAATATAATGAAATAACCCTTGTATGAACAGATGTTATTTAAAGAACAAATAAGCAGACATCTCAAAAATGTCAAAATGTAAAAACTGTTTAATAGATTTGTTTTAAAATTACACCTGGTGGAGGGGGGCGAAGAAAACAAGGGGTGGTGGATGACAAGGTATGAAAAGAAATAAAGCCGGGAGGAAGGATTGTTGGGAAGGAGAGGACGTTTAAGAATAAAGCAGATACTAATTATGAACAAGACAATGACAAATCTATGCTCGTGTAAATAACTATAAAAGGTTAGATTGTCCAATACAGAGTGGCTCATCTGAAGAAACACCATTATAAAATAGTAATAATCGTGAGTGTGTTTATAAGTTTACCTTACTTGCATGCCTATTTTCAAAATCTGGCGTCAGATCAGATCATCTCGGAAGCATTAAGGAGTGACATCTTTCCATGGAACTAGAGGCCAAAATTAATCTCAATTTCGTACAAAATTATTGTGCTTTTATCCCAGTCAAAATTTATGTGATTTCAACAGCAACAGAGGTATTTTTTGTTTCCTCAAGTTCTTGCATCTTCTTCTAAGAATTGTTACGGACATCTATGGTCATGGTAAGCCTGATACAGAAAAAAACTGCCTAGTACCACAACAAAGGAAAGGCGTCCGAGATTAAACAGGCCCATTCGAAGAAACAAGATGATAACCGTACACGAACTGATCCTATGGTACACAAAACATTGAAACAATGTGGGTAGACATTAATTTATATTAAATTGAAGAAGACAGGAATACCACAAGACATAATATTGGTTGCAAAATGAAGGACAGAGGAAGATGGAAAAATATAGTGGTAGCAAATGTCCAACTGCGATCGCAAGAAAGAAAGATTGATGCTGGCAATAGTGGTACACTTCATTCTACCTGACGGTTGCATTATCAACCACGATTATACTTAATCTTTAGTCAAAGGCGGTGCAGGTACATGACTGTATCTTCTGGTTTAATGTCCCCTGAGTTCCCAAGGATAATCCTAAACGATGACGGTACTCAAGACTGGAGTATGTTGGGCATGGGTGATCATATTAATTTCATCATGACATTGGCTCTGACCCAAACAGTCCTAAAAAAAATTAGCCCGATAGGGAAAAAGAACGAGGGACAACTAAATTGATGCAGATCGCTTTACCGTATGGGATTTATATAGCCATATTATTTGATGGTTTACTTCCTTGTTTGATATTGTATTTGTTCCGAATGCTTGGCGCCACCGATAATTGCCTCTTTGGAACCTCTAGAAGCCACTTTTAACACCTACTTAATCCTTTGATAAAGTCCGCGGACGATATCTTTTTCAAACAGCCGCTTCTACTTAAGTGGTGAATTGTTTCTACAGTTACATGACTTTTTAGCAACTATTATACCCGCATAATTTATAACATTGCAACACCTAGGTAGCTTACCTTCCTTTTGTTCTTCCCAAAACATTCCTATCATACTACCTCAAATAAATCTCTTAGGATAAGTTTGCCATTGAGTACTCAAAATAGACTAAGTTACAGCCATGACTTGAACAAAAACCTGCATTTCTATAACTGTTCAATATAAATCCATACTATATTGTATCTCTTTTAAACTTTCAAAGATTTTAGAAGTGGAAATATCAAGAATGGTGTTGATGAGGCTGCAATTAAAACAGTTTAATGGTTTCTTGAAAAAAAACGACGTATATAATTATGATACATAATTGTTTTATTTTGTCAATTTTGTCTTATAGCGATTCCAAAACAAGTGCCACAAATTGCATGTTACTTAAATGGATGTTGCACGCACAATATTGATTAATCCTGATTAAACGTACCAATCACTATAGTTTGGATGTCTAGTAATTATTTCTCTACAATTTAAGTACACGTGTATGTCATTTAGTTAAATGTTGTTTATAGCGTACATTAAGCGAAAAAAAAAACAAACAACAACACTGAAAACATCAAAGAATATTTTTTGGACATGGAATGCAGTTTAATGTAAACGTATTTTTTTTTCAAAAAAGAGAGAAAGCTCAAGGCAGAATATTTTAATTAAGCACATTTTATTATCATTAACTTCCATAATTATTGCTCTGCATATTTATACTAAGTATATATTACATGTAATGTATTCAATGATCATTTCACAGAAAGATCTTTCTGTTTTTTTTACATTATTTTTGTTAACGATACAAAATACAATTTTGAAAATATACCAGTACAACGAAATAAGAAGTAATAATTTGCAATATGCTGTTTTATTTATAAATAGCTTTGTGTGTGTAAATCATCTAAACTCCGGCATTTGTCTCAATTAATACACACGTTTATACGAAGTCCTATGAAACTGATATGAAACGTAAGTCTCCTTCAGTTTAGTGGTTCTTATTTTTCCTACACTTAAAGTATTACAAAATGATATGTGTTTTAGCTTCATCTAATAATAAATAAATTGCAATCTTTAAACAAAAACACAAAAAATTACGACGAAAATTAGTGAACAAAAATTATAACAAACTGTTGATGAGAAAAATTTTAAAAGTATTCAATAAATGAAGGTCTACTCTGAATTTAACTCCCAGCTTTTTTTTTTTGCTGGTCATTACTAAGCGATCAAAATGTGACTTTCTATTGTACGATCTCTTTGACAAGGGTTTATTGGTGTATTTATCAAAGCACCATAATAGACACTCAGCCGTAGTGTATAAATAACTGATCAGTAACTTTGTATCTCCCCCAAAAATGAAACTAAGTTAGACATAAACCGTGCAAGCTATAATTTCAAGAAAAAACTCGAAGGAGCCACAAACAAAAATGAATCACAATTTTATAAACTGTTTAAAAGTCTGGTCAACTTGGTTGATTTCTATATTTGTAATGGAAGAAAACATTAGTATGTAACCTATAGACAGATTTATTTTTCACCCCCTTAAGATAACTTAACTATTATCCATCAACCATATCTCTTCAGCCAGCTCTTCCTAATGTATTTGCTGGAACATCTTGCAGGGCCATCGTCTATGATATCTAAGTTGCTGATCCTGCAGTCCCGGCAACATGAAGCGAGCTCGTACAGTTCCACACCGAAGGTCTTCAGGCAGCCGTAGCAGCCCATGATGCAACTCATCTTCACCTCCCTGGGGTTGCACTGAAGACTGGTGGTTGATCGTGCCTGGACTCTGTTGCTGGCCCATGTGCATAACAGTAATACTGCAATTATAACTAAGAGTCTTTGGGGCAATGGCATCTGTGGAAACAAAAATATTAAAAGATCCCTTAACGTAATATTTCAACGCAAAAAAAATGACAATAAGAAGTCTTTGTGTCAATGGCACCCGTAAACTACAAGTACATATTTAATGGAGGTTGTTATGAGAAAGTGTACTTATTGATTGAGTTATTGATTTCAACTGTTAAGTTCTATCAAATGTTATGAATACACAATAAGATGAAACAATAATTATTGGAAGTTCATCACCTCTTTGCACACAAATCGTAAACATGCATAGCAAAAGCAACAGCATCGTTTATACATTACACATTTAAAGATAGTTCCTGTTTAAAAAACATGAGTTTAAAATTTTGTTTAAATCATCTTTTCTTCATGCATATTGATGTAAAAAATCCCTAAAAGCAGAAAACGTCAATATAGCATTTATTTACTGGACCTAGCTGTAAACAAACAAAAGTGTATCTGAAAGACATATACGTTGAATGGCAACGTTTTGGGAGACCTAACGCTCAAGTAGGTCTGGTTCACACAAGATAAAAACATAAGCTTTTTGGTCTTACTCTATATATATATTTAAAGAGAGGAAGCGAGAGAGAAAGAGAAAGAAAGAGAAAGAAAGAGATAGATAGAGAGAGATCGAGAGAGAGAGAGAGATAGATAGAGAGAGAGAGAGAGAGAGAGAGAGAGAGAGAGAGAGAGAGAGAGAGAAAGAAATAGAGAGAGAGCCCTCAAGGATTATGGGCAAAACGAGTTAAGCAATCTATCGCACACGCCAAATTCCCCACATGAAACACCGCTTGGATTAGGTTCCTAGATAAAAATTGTATAAGAAAGTAAAACAAAAAACCAACCCATCAATTCTAATCATTACAAGTTTTTTTTTCGTTATTAAGGTGGAATGAACATGTGTCCTGTCTTTCACAATAGCGTTTAAAAAGGATTAGATTGTTTGGCTAACAACGCTATTTTCACCATGATTCATTATAATCCTTTGACAGAACAAATAGAAAGAGATTAATTAAAATTTAACTGTAGGAATGTAATCATGAAATGAAAAGGTTCAATGCTTAGAGAGAGAGAGTGAGGTTTATAGTTAAAACATGACATAATACTACTACAACCATTACTACTACTACTACTACTACTACTACTACTACTACTACTACTACTACTACTACTACTACTACTACTACTACTACTACTACTACTACTACTACTACTACTTAACTACTACTACTACCACTACCACTACTACTACTACTACACATTTGAAGCGGTATATTATCATTTTTTATAAAATATGTATGCGACATTGATTTATAATTTTCTTTTTTAGTTTGGAAAGAAAATATTTGATTCTATTCCTACTTGAGTGTTTTTGTATTGTTTGTTTGGATTTTGTTCTTTATGATAACTTAGCAAGCATTGTTTGAAAGTGTTGTCTTAAAGAAAACCTTAAAGATTAATAATATGGCTCCATATTGTCCCCAGAGATCGAAAACAGTTGAAATGAATGCAAATTTGATTGTATAGGTAGCTAGATTATATCGGTTAATGTTTTCTGCAATAGGTAATTTGTAGTGGTAAATATAATTGCTTTAGGATATTAAGTGTTTAAATGCAGAAATTATACATTTTTTAAAAGCCCTTCCCTGCTCTAAAATAACAGAATGAGGCCTCACATTTTATATACTACGGGACATGATTTCAATACATAATTAAGTTCGCATAAAGGTTTTTGTTCAGTTATGAAGAAAATAAAACCACTCACCATTAAACTTGATACGCTGTTAAGGTTTCTCATTTCTTTTCTGTATGGTTTCTTGTAGTGTTGTTTTTAGTGTTCGTTCGTTAGATGGAAATGAAAGGGCCTGTGGAAGTTGAATTATAAAAATGGTTAAACAATTTTCCAAACTACCAAACGAGCTTGTACAAAAAATGGGAAAATATTCTCTCAATAGGAAACAATACGAAGACAAAATCATTTGTACTTACTATATATAACGGGGCATTCTAGATATAAATGTTTTGTTGTTTGTTTGTTTTTGTTTGTATGAAAAATGATTTTAAGTCTGATTTTTTTTTTCCAGAGAGACAGTAGCATTTCTGTGCTTATAAATTAATGTGTTAGTATGTGCTAATAACTTTCTCAGTAAGCATGGTCCTATTATAATACACAAAATACGTAAAAAAAATTGATACGTACTATGTATATGCATATAAACTATCTTCATTTTTGTATGTTTTCTTCTTTTTATAATGGGCCCCACCCAGCCAACCACCCACAAAAGAGTAACCACAAAAAATCTGTATCATTAATTTTACGCAGCGCAATTACTACTTGAAATTACTTTCGGGCTGTCGCTAAAAAACGATTGTTTTATCATGATGATCTTAAAACTGACCCTCAACAATTGCAAATTTAATTTGTATTAGGCATTGTACAGAATGAAAATTTAAAATACAACAAAACCCAATATCATTACCCAGTGTTACTGTTTTTTGTGCCTAAGTTCTTGATAAGTCGAAAGAGGAATACTCCTTTAAAATGGATGTAATTAACAGAGAAAAACTGCACGAGATTTTTTTTTTTCAAATCGTTCATTAATTATTATTGTATTGATACAACGGGTGACTCAAAACAACTAGCCTAATTGTTTATCTTAAAAGAAAACTCCGAACCCTTGTACTGATTACATGTACAAACTTGCTATGTCGTTTAATTTATGGACCATCTTGATGTTTATTCCGTTTATTTTTACCTAAAGTTCATCGTATTTAAGAACAATTCTGAAAAATCGCTCATGTAAAACACGATTTGTCCACACAAACGCTCCTAAATTCAGGCCCTCAATCAGTTGAGAAAATATGGCATGTATAAATTGAGCTGGCATTATTAAAAGCTCAGTTTAAGTTGGTATAGTCTGGTTAGAGTTTATATTTATAACTCATATTTGTCTGGTCAAATATTTACAAATATCACGAAATTATGGACATCAACATACTAAAGAAAAATTGTGTCTTGCGGGTATATTTTATGATATATTAAATTGTGTCTGTAAAGTAACTTAATGTGACATGTACAAAACGTGATAGTCACGATACGGTTTGATCGACATAGTTTTCAGGGATTCAATACTAGTTTCTTAGTGGAACAATTTTGTTATCCACAAAAGCTCAATACACATAAATAAACTAAAGAGGAATCATTAAATCAAAATTGTATCTCTTTCTGTACCTTTGTAGCTTAAGTTTTGAGACGATTAAATGTGATAATAATGGTATCACAATATACACGTGGTATTGTAGTGAAAACGATTTCTTAGATGGAATTATTTTCTTTTAGAAACACGTAGAAACAGGAAAAAAACACTGAATGCCAGTTTACAGCTTTCTTAATTAACATGAAGAGCAATCTTTCAGGTTTCCGCAAATAGAACAAAGCGCAGTCTTGAATACAAAACACAGTGTCAAGAGTATAATCAACATTTAAGTGAAAGGCGAAGAAAAAAAGATAAAAGATGAAAAGTCGTATAATTAAGCAACCTATTTTCTTTAAAAAAAAACTTAAAAGAAAGGCGTGATTGTTTTCGAATAATTCAACTGAACGAGATTGGTTTAAAGATTTTGAATGTAAGATTGTTTTGCTAAAGATGAGGACGTTTGGAGTAAAAAAGATCGAGTGAGAGAAAAGGCATGTGTTTGTGAGAAAGAGAAAAAGAGGGAGCGAAAGAGGGAGAGAGAAAAGAGAGAGAGAGAGAGAGAGAGAGAGAGAGAGAGAGAGAGAGAGAGAGAGAGAGGGGAG
>RQTK01000134.1:209778-227412 GCA_003991915.1 Elysia chlorotica
AGAAGAAGAAGAAGAAGAAGAAGAAGAAGAAGAAGAAGAAAAAGAAGAAGAAGAAGAAGAAGAATCAACAACAACAACAATCCCTTTCTGATCGTCTGCGCTCAACTGGCTAGATCGGTGCTAATGTACTCTAACCGCCTGAGACAGACGTCATGTTATTCCCAATTCCTCCCTATCTATCTGTCTTTCTGTATCTCTTTCTCTCTCTTTGTTTCTCTTTTCCTCTCTTCCTGTCTCTCCTCTCACTTCCTGTAGTAATTGAAAGACGTTAATGATGGCACCGGTCTACACGTTAGCGTAACTGCTGAGGTTGGACGTATAGAAACAGCCTACATTATAACAATTATTACCCTCAAAATTCGTCGGCATTGTGGATTGGGCAAAGTTGGATTACATACTGAATATGATTCTGAACATAGATCTCAAGATTTGGGGTCCAGACTCCAGATACGAAACTTGGTTTAGCTTTGTAACGTTTTCTATAATTACATTAGCTTCATGCCATAATATATTTTTGCGATAAACACCAAACTTAAACTGATTCTAAATATCTATCTCGGGTTAAGATTCTAAACGTTTACAAGTATTTGATTTTGGTAATTTTTGAAGGAAAGGTTGAAACAGTTGTATATGCTCGTTTTTGTTTTTTTAATTACATCTCTTTGTTTTAACAATTCTTTGGTTTTGTGCGAATTGTGCCCATGCATATGTACAGCCAAAATATCATCTACATAGGTAATTTCGTAGCAGTATATCGTGTGCGGCTATAGAGATTTTTGGGGATTCAAATAATTTGGTCCTAGCTTCAATATAAAAAATAACAACAACACGTTTTATTTATTAATCATAGATTCATTGTCAACGTTCTGGGAAAGTCATGTCCCTATACATGAGCGATACAATAATAATTCTTCGACCTATGAGATGTGAGAGTCATTAACTTATAATAAAAATATTTCATTTTGAAATACATAAACTCTATAAACGTCGTTACGGCTCTGTTGCTAATCACGTCTAGACTGTTTTAATGATGAGAAAATAGAATTAGCAGCTATACATAAACTTCCTTAACACCTTAGGCATGTAGAATAGCAACCAAATTGAAGTCATGGTCATCATTTTGGTTATTGACTGGTTTACTGGACAAATTAAGTTTTTGCATTATCGAAAAAAGGAGAGAAAAACAAACAGTATACACAGGGCGTGTAATTTTCATGTGAAAAATTATTCATACCTAACAGCATATTATATCTTTTAAATAGAGCCAACGACCCATTATTCGTATATATTAAATTATGCTGTTCTTTTGAAACAGCCAAAATGCCTTTGGGGTAACAATGATTTGGCATTACTCAGTCACTGAATACGTATAATGTTTAAGTGGTGTATATTTAAGAGCTGCTTTAACATCATTATTTTGCATAGATAAATCCCCGACACTCTCTCTTGCACTCAAGTAAATACATTGAGAACATTGGTCTCCCAACCGCCAGGTCAGCGTTTGTTGGATTCCGCCCCCAGATCGACTGAGACCATAGATGTATATACATACCACTAGATCGCTCGGTGACGTCACAGCGTGACGGAACTTGAATGTTACTGGGGAGAGAAAAGTGGGGGCAGGATGAAGCGCACACAGATTTCTATTAATAGAAATCAATCTGTCACCGCGCATTACTTCTTTGATGCGCTAAGGTATGATGCGCTAGGGTAGGCCTAGCGGGCCTATGCCTATAATGTTACAAACAAATGTTACATGATGAGTACATCCATGTATGTAATCAACCAGAGCTTAAACTGGCAACTTCATAACATTTTTGTTACAGCTAGATCAAGCAGTCGATCGCAGCGGGTGAATTTAATTATTATATTAAAAAATTAATAAAAAAAACAGTCAAAGATAATTGAACGCATCAATTATTTTTGTTAATAACATTTAGCAGTCAATAGAACTTTACATTTTGTTCAATTGATTCAAGACACCGGCCCGTTCCACAATGATGTTCTTTTCTATATTGCTGGATAATATGTGCAGGAAGCTCATGTCAGTTCTAAAATGCACGATATGCTTGTCTGCTGTCACAGTCCTAGCATCAACCTGTGACCTGAGAGATAACAAGGCTGCTCGTCTCACTCTGAGAAAGGACAGGGGTGGCCTTCTGGCATCAAACGATGTTTTCCTCATTGTGAAAACAGCTGACAATGTCCTTCGGCATTTCATCTTAACCACTCCACTGGCATCTCTTAGAAAAAAAGCTGTCCTCAAAGTTCAAATCGAAACATGCAAATCTCTAGCGGGCTCAGTTTTCAAGGAACTCGAACAGCATTTTGCTGACACACACGATCCCACGAAAGATGACCACAGGGCTCAGGTGATAAAACCTGTTTGCCAGCACTTTACAGTCCTTGATATGCGCCACAACACAAATATCATGACACAACCCTTCGCCAAAAGGAACAAAGGATCTCTAAGACACAAACTCACCAAACAGACCCTCTTCCTTGATCAGTAACGACTGGATTAAAATACAATATTAATTGTAATACATCCTCGCGAATTTATGCTGTCCTTGTTACCCGTAAAGATGAATAAATAATATCCTCTCTACCATTTTCCTTCCTTTTCTTCTGAATAATAATATCAATAATAATAATAATAATAATAATAATAATAATAATAATAATAATAATAATAAACATGTAGAATAGCAACCAAATTGAAGTCGGAAAACATTAGGACAAACAAGAAGTGCTGAATAGCTTTCTTTTAGACTTTAGAGGGGTTTTGTGTGTGTGTGTGTGTCGGGGGGGGCGGGTTGTCAATGTTGTTATTTTTGCAAGCTGGCTGTGAAAATGTTTTTTTGGAATATATTCTTGAAAGAGATCCTTTACCTGGACTTCGTACTACTATTTCTGTATCCTATTTCCATTCAAGTTATATGGTATTAACTTGTAGACATTCACAAGAGAAAATTGAGGTGCGAATGTACCAAGTTTGTTTTAGAATGTAAGATTGTAGACTCATCATTAGTTTTTGAAGAGGTACCTAGAATGCATCATTAAGTTATATGGAAAAACGACATGTTTCCCAATCGTAGGTTCGATGAACACTTCGAAGAAAGAATAACAAAGAGTAAACAACTAACATTTTTTTTTGTATTTTTTTTTAGAAATGTCGCCTTAAAATATCTTAAACACAATCATTCTGATTGCATCATGTGTTTTTTTTTTTTTTTTTTTTTTTTTTTTTTTTTTTGGGGGGGGGGGAGTATTGTAATAACAGATAAATCGACAAACAATCTGTTAAGACTGGAAGTATTCCCTTAGAAGGTGTATAAATGACATTGTTATATTTTCTCAAAACTGCATCGCCCAGTATATTTTTTCTTAAAAGCAGACAAGTCCACCGTGTGGAAAAAAGTAGCGTGAATGAAGGGGCTGACTCAGTGCCTTTTCATTGCAACTGGTGTTTAATTCATAAATATGTTTCAATGATACATTGCCTCGTCTGATAAAAAGCCATACCTGTGATTCACCCAAGTTCATATTTTGTGCCTTATAAACAAATACACAAAAAGCACAAAGAGTATTTGTGTGAATATGTTTGTATGTGATAGTCTTGTGGTTATTCACATTTCTATTTTCAATCGAAATTATTATGTTAAAAGATTTATAATTGAATACAAAAATATAATTTTAAGGCATATGCTTACTTGATTGTTTTTGTGTTTGGCGATAGGAAACTTGTAAGAGTACACTAAAATCAAATTCTTGTGTAATTTAATATTTTCAAAAGGAAAAAAAAATATTTGGCACATTAGTGACGTGCAAGGCAGGCTTAACTAGCTCGTATTGAATTAGACAAACATATTATGATATTTATTACTTGTATAGAATATTAAAACATTACTAGCGTACATTTATCAAACGTTTTCGTCATGTACGAAGTAAGTTCTTACCTTTTCATGGTGTTGATAGTAGTTAATAGCATTACTATTTGTAATAGAAAAGAATGATAATATATTATTTTTCCGATAAAGGTACATAACTTTCCGTAAAAACTCATTTCAAATACAAGACAAAGAACAATCACAAAATAGCAAGAGATGAAAAGATGACAACTAAAAAGCAATTAAAAACAACCAAAGAAGCAACAGTTGCTTTTAAATCATAGTTTATTGTTTAATCATGCAATTATCAACTCAAAGATTATGCAGCAAAAAAAGGTATATATGTTATAATATGTACATTTTTTGTGATATGCATTACTATTTGACTATTATTACATTTAAGTTTTAGGCGTATGCACACACATATAAACATTTAACGAAAGTGGAAAACATTTGCTTTTCAATTTGTTCATTTAATAAGGGAAATGTGTGTCTTTATCGAAAATGCGACACACAAAAACACCGCAAAAATTAAAAGCAATTACAAAATTATAATGTTTTAAGACTGTAATGACACTCACAGTTTAAAGTATTTTTAACCCAACAGTTTATCCACCGAATGATATATAAACAAAGACCTAATGAGACTGTTTTAATAAATGTGTATTTCTGTCTCTTTATGTCTTACTATCTAGGTCTCCTTGTTGCTCACACGCCAGGCCTTGGACAGAAAAAAAATTAACATTAGTCTTGGATGCAAACCTATAATTACCGCTGTTAACATCTTAGTTCAACTGAAGTTTTAAATTGCTGTTTTTTTTAATGCAACTTTGTCTCAAAGTTTGACATCCTAAATTCAGAAGATGAAGTAAAGATAATTTAAAACAGTAAAAAGTTTCATTATTCTAGGTATTAAACTTATTGCACTGCTGTTCTTTATATCCTTAGGTTTGTGATACCATTTTCTTTGTTGAATTTAACTTATATTTTTACGTTTCTTTCTCCTTGCTTTCTTTAGACACCTAGTCGGGCATTCTGATGGACAAAGAGAACTTGTAAACACTACCATTAGTCTTGGATCTAGGCTCATTGTTTCTTATTATGCCTGTGGTTGTTATAACATTTACTTTGTTAGACTTGTTGGTGGTTTCGTTTGTGAAATGAGTTGGGTTTGTTTTGTTTTTTGTTGTTGCTTTTTATTTCTTCTGCTTACGTTAGACACCTAGTTGGCCGTCCTGAAACCAGGAAAAAGACAAAGGGAACTTTAACATAACAAACATTCCCATTACGCTAGGATCTAAGCTTAAGGCACCGCTGTTCTTTCTATCACTATAGTTGTGGTTACATTTTCTTAGTTTAAACATACGAGTACGTCTTAATCGCTTTTTTGTGTGTTGCTTTAGACTCCTGGCTGGGCGTCTTATAACATGGTAAAAATTGCCATTAGTCTTGAATCTGAGCTTATAATACATCTGTTCTGACTATTCTTAGAATTGTCGTGTTTTCTTCGTGGAATGAAATTCACTTTAATTTTTTTTTCTTGTATGTTTCTTTGTTTAGTTTTAGTTCTTGTTTTGTTTGTTATTTGATATTTTTCCTTCTTTTGCTTTCTTTAGACACCTAGTCGGGCATCCTGAAACCAGGAGATGGACTGCACATCCCAGTCTGCCAAGCCCTCGTACACTCGAGTCTTCAGGCTGAAGCGGTGGGCAGCCAAGCCTGTGATGGTGGATATCTCGATGTACTGTCTCTGTGGGCGGTACAGGTCCATCGTGAAGCTCTTGTCGTCCCTGGTCTGATAGTAAGGTATGGTCCGCAGTACTTGGCCTGGCATGGTGGTATTACAACAACATAGTAAAGTGGGAATTGATTTCTTGCCAATTGGCTCTGTGTTATCGGGCATGGTATTTTATAAATTTCTCTTTGAAAGGTATTTTAAGATATGTCTTATCTTGTCTTTTGAATTTAATATACTTCAACGTATAACATGAATAATGATGGTGCATTTATAAATTATTTATTCAATAAATTTCATCGGCATTGATGCGTTGCAGATAGAGTTTGTGTTATTCGATATGCCTTTTTATAAATCTCGCCTTGAAGGGTTGTTAAGAATTATCTTAACTTAAAAAAGGAAATTTTGTTTTTTTATACATTTAAAAAACAGTGGCACGTATTATTCTGACAATGTTTATGCTGTTGCAGAGAACTGGACACTAGGAAGTGGAAAAAGAAGAAGAAGAAGAAGAAGAAGAAGAGAGAAAAACATGTGCGCACGAAAGAGGCTTACAGGCTTTTCAAATGTATTTAACCTGCTCGTATGAACGGGTACCCAAGCTTGTACTTTATACGCAAGATAATACAAGATCAAGGAAGAGTGGAATGGTTAGAAAAAGAGTGTATCATCAAGATCATTGTTGATTAGTTTTAAGTCCTATAAGTATAAATACGAATATAAAAAAATTCAAGAAAATAAATGTATTTAATACAAAATACCAATGTATATAGTATCCTGTGTTGACTTTCATATTATGTTTGACACTCGTGATTTAAAATAATACATCTTCATTGTCAGATCGAGGGACTAAATTAATTTCATGTTGGCCAACTTGTTTTTTTTAGAAATCATGCATTAACAAAAATGCGATATCTGTATGACATGCTCTATTCTTATTCATATCAAGGAAATTAAAAGTTTTTACCTCAGGAAATTGGTAACATTACAAAAAAAGTATGTTATGCAAAAATTCAAGGGTCCAATATCTACAGTGGCCACGTTTGTACTAAATGGAAGTTTGGACCAGAAATTAGGCATTTAATTCATACAAAGAAATAATATTAAAAGTATCCTGTAATATTGAAAATACCACTATTTCTAGTTTTCTCTTGCGAAATATCACGAGTAAAAAGTTTAGTATTCAATATCTTCCAGGATATTACATGTCATGTTTTCTCATGTCGATTATTTTTTATGACAATTCCTTTTTTTCTACATGTCCTAGACCTTATAAGAATCACATTTTACTGTTTATTAAAAGAATGTCGATTGTTAGGAGACGGGTGGTGTTTTATTCCATCGCCTGTGTATACATGAGGCATGAGCTTTGTACTTACTAATGATGTTTGATCGAGCCGAGCCAGTGTTGGATGTCCGCATATTGTTCACTTCCAAGAAGACTTCGCTATTTTGTCCTTTGAAAACACCATATTTTTCCTTCGAGAGACACAAAGAATATAAAACGTTGATGAATAATTCATGGAATGATTAAGGTGTTGTGATTTAACTTTATATGAAATGTAAAGGTGTTAAACTTTATGTGAAAGTTTTTTTTTTCTCTTTTGAAACACAAATACGCTGTGTATAAAACAACAGGCAAGATATTAAATCGGGAAACAATTCTAACTTAATATCGTATAGATAAGAAAGGCTAGATTATTTTGAAAAGGCTCATACATCTTTAGTGTAAGTTGCGCAAATGACCAAAAAGTGAAAAAATATAATAAATAATTATAAAAGTCACCCAATTTGACTGAAAGATAATTTCAAAAGGTTGAGTTTAATGACAAAGTCATACAAATTATTTTTAGTTTCACTACAATTGAGTAAAATTAAGAAAGTGCATTTTCCAAAAATGTCCTGCGTTAGATTAGAAACAACAACCAACCTTAAGCTGAAATGCAATCCGAGTATTAGCCATCTCCATGTTCACTTCTAAATCTCTTATTGTGCCAAACGTTATTTGATTGAGTCTGTCTACAGTAAGAACCGGGTTCCAAGGTCTGGTGTCTACGGACCATGTCACATCAAATCTGCCCGCCGACCTCTCGGACAGCAAACCGTTTTCGATGAAAAAGTAAAAGCTGCCAACTTCACCTGCAGTGTAAAAATATATAGGAATGTGAGAAAAAGGTGACATGCAGGCACAGTACAACGGCAATCTGGGCACAAAAATATAGGGGGCAAGTGTCACAAATAATGCATGGTTAAAAACTGTATACAACAAATATTTTACTTGCAATAATAGCTTAGTACACATAGCAGCAACAGTAGTAGTAGTAGTAGTAGTAGTAGTAGTAGTAGTAGTAGTAGTAGTAGTAGTAGTAGTAGTAGTAGTAGTAGTAGTAGTAGTAGTAGTAGTAGTAGTAGTAGTAGTAGTAGTAGTAGTAGTAGTAGTAATACTGTATAAGTAGACCAAAGTTAAATTTAGACCGGCCATATTCTATTACTCTTTCTTAGCCATAACAACTTCTGCTCGTCTCAGCATTTTTTAATCGTATTGTAAAAGCGCATGTGTGGAAATCTTAGTGGTGGTGGTAGTAATGATAGTAATGAAGTAGTAAATATAGGTAGCGGTGGTAGTAGTAGTAGTAGTAGTAGACTCGTCTCAGCATTTTATTACCCATAGTTGTAAACGCGCATGTGCTGAAATCTTATTTGTGATGATAGTAATGATAGTAGTGAAGTAGTAGTAGTAGTAGTAGTAGTAGTAGTAGTAGTAGTAGTAGTAGTAGTAGTAGTAGTAGTAGTAGCAGCAGCAGCAGCACTAGTGGTAGCAGTTTTAGCTTAGCATTCTTAGCAATTGGTGTCCTTGTTTCCATGGGGTAAATTATTCATAGAGTATTTTTTACCGGATGTATGTATGAGTCTGTAGACCTGTCTGGTCTTGGTGTTGAAGAACGTCTTATCCGCCCCATCCCCCAGGCGCCTGGCCATCTCAGAAGATGTCTGCGCCATCACAGACCCATCAGGGGAGATGACAACAGAGTTGGCTTCCAATGTGAATCCCTGAAGCCGAGAGATAGATTTTTACGTACCGTCTTAGGTGACTTTTGAATGATTTATTGGCCTAAAAAAATCAATAATTATCTTTATTATGAGTCCATTTTTCGATAATCATATGTTCGTTTGCCTCCAATTTTTTTTAATTTAAAGATTTATGGCGCTTTAAATTTGTTTATGGAAAAAAAAAACAACAGCAACTAATCCAAACCTGAATCCAATCAGAATTTGTGAGCTAATATTGATATAAGAAGCCGTTGATTGCGTTTGATAAATGTATGGGTTTTTAAAAAGCATGAAATAAGCTGTTTGGTTAAAAACTTGTTTACTAAAAAGTTTAAACGTCATTTGTTGCCAGAAAAAAAGATAAAATGAGTAATACTCATAAATTGTTTATAGTATATAAATCATTGAAATATATTTCAGATTCTCAAATGTTTTTTTTTTGGGTTTTTTTTGCAATAGAAAATAATATTTCACCAAAAGTTCTGCTTTCGTCTTCAGTTCGGGCCTTATAGCACCTTCCTTTAGGAACTAAAAAAGGCCTTAATCAGGAGAAAGCTTTTATTGTCAAGTCAGATTCCCTATAAAAGTCCACCACCCCCTCCCCAACCCCAAAACAACCCCAATCAATTAGCCTTACATCGAAGTGCACTCGGACCCTGTGCCCCATCCTCACATACGCCCTGAGCATCTCAAGTGACCCTGAAAGTCTGTTGCCATCTCTGTCGTGTCTGAAGACACTGGTCCAACAGGCATCAGCGTACCACTGCAAGGCCACGTAGTCGTTAGTGTGCCTTAGGCGCTTTACATCTCCCAGGGTCCATCGGCTGGAGTCCCGACGACCTGAGACAAAATGCAGAATGCATTAGATATCATACGAAATTATGGGTATTATTTGTATTAGGGCCCTCTTTCATGATGCGAAGTTGTGAAAGCATGTTGACAAAAAGCATTCTTAATTATTCTCCAGACATGAAGTAAACGTGAAAAGATTTTGTTTCTTCTCTTTTTTTTTATAAACTATTCTTTGGAGAGAAATTGCATCGATATTATGCAAACGCCTGAAGTCTGTTTATAAAACATGTCTAATTAAAATTTCTCTGAAAAAAAAAGCGTGTTTCTGGACGTTTTTTTTTATTTATTTGATTTAACTCTCATTCAATATTCCAGACATGTTACAGATCACATAATCAGCAATTGGATTTGGAAATGCCATGGAGCAAAATAAATATTATTATTATTAAATTTCGTTTGAAATTTAAAAAGAAAAAAAAAAATTAAAACTCCCAGACACGATGAAATGATGTGAACAATGGAAAGTCTGATAAAGTTAGTTAATATTGAAAAAATATATCTGTTACTTGTATAATGCTAATTTCCAAACGTTTAGTTTTTATTTTTGCAAAGCACCTTTTTCAATTCACCCAAATAGTGCAGAATTATTTGTCTTGAATTTTGTGTAATAAAAATCTTTTTCAATTAAGATTCTCCTTACATAATTGAAATTCGATTTTTCTCAATTAAATTTCACGACGAAAATTAAATTTAATAGCCCCGTGACATAACGCACTCCGATAGCCAACAAAAATGAAGACTTTAACAAATTGTTGATGATGTGAAGAGAACGTGTGAACAAAAACAGCTTGGCAAGGCCGTGAGCAAAACCAAAAAAAAAAAAAACGGCCGTAAGAAAAAAGAAATATGTCCAAGTCATAATCAAAGTATAAACAAAACAACTTGAACAAGAACAACAATTCAAATATCTAGGAGTAACAATCACCAAGGATAGCAAACGTAACAAAGAAATCCAAAAAGGACTAGAAAAATCAGCGTTCATTAAACTAAAATAATATTCATGTCAAGAAAAATTTCAGAAGATCTAAGACTAAGAGAAATTAGCCTTAGTACGCTACGGGTATGAAACATGGGATCTCTACGAAACAAAAGCTTAAAAACTGAAAGCTTTTGGATGTGGATATTTCGACGACTGGCAAGAACAAAGACAAAAAGACAAACGAAAAAAATGTCAGAAGACTCGGTTAAAAAAAAAATAATATCGAGCATGCGGTATCAGAAACCGGCATATTATGGTCGCATAGCAACTAGCAAGCCAATATATACTACCATCCTAACAGGAAGAATGGAAGGAAGAAGAGCCAAGGGCAGGCACAGCAGGAAATGATACGTCGACATAAAAGAGTGGACAGCGAAGCTTCCAAAAATAGAAGGCAAAGTCGCCGATGTAGGCAAACATTTGTACTTAGAATCCAAGTGATTTATACCATTAAAATAGTAAGCATAGTCAGATCATCTGTCATCGCTGCAGTGTAGGCTGAGTAGGCTGAGCAAAAAATAATCTCTGAGTATCAATCTGAACTAACTATCGTAATGTCTTGTTAGAGACAGAACAATGTTACCCGTATAACACTAAAATAAGTTCAATACGATCATATTGGTAACTTAACCTGGTCTAAAGGAGACCTCGCGATGCACACGAACCACAAACTAGCGCAAGGGCGTTTGGCTTGGAAATCTGTGTCACGCCAATCCCGTTTCGGAACGGCATCACAGGCAGAGAGGGAGATTAATCTCTTTGTCGTTCTAGAGAAAATAAATCCTAGGTACGCTACTCTCGGACGCCGTCAATGTCGTGCTTTTTCTTGAAACATATACTTACTACTTAAAAGTTACCTGAAGTATCCCACGACGATAGCCAGTGGTAGGGCTGTGATCTGAAGGTTATGCCGTTGGCCTGGGAGAAGCTCTGGCTCACGTGATTCAAGCTTTGCCCGCTGATATGCCCACTGGTTTGGTCAATGTGGATAGTGTCCATGTTAAAGGCGTAGCCCCTGTCCCTCATCACACCTCTCATTTCAGACTGATTACAGGTAGTGGGTGGGTGGGAAACCGAAAGATGGTGAAATAGTCATAGGAAATTAAGTTACGATTTTGAATGTACATCATTTTATCTCAATTGCTTTCTGTTTGCGTTGACATCTATCTCTATCTTTCTATATATATATATATATCATCTATTTCTCTCTCTCTGTCTCTCTCTCTCTCTCTCTCTCTCTCTCCTCTCTCTCTCTTTCACACTATCTCTATCAATATATCTCTCTATCTCATTTTTATCCACATTTTTTCTGATTTGTCTTTATTAGTCTCTCTCTTAATTCACCATTCCTTTTTTCATTTACCAAGTAAGCCGTACTTTTATTCCCTATTAAACATTGTAATACTAGTGGAACATTATGTAGTATTTAACGTAAAGTCTCTTAAGTGGCAAAGAGAAATGTAAATATTATTTTGTCGTTTTTTTTTAAAAAGACAAGCTGGAAGTTTGTCAAAGACACAAAGGATATACTGTACTAATGTTATGTTGGTTAGTTGATTTATTGATATCTCAATATCCAACGTTTGTATTCAAGATTCAAGATTCAAAACTCATTTATTGTCTTCCAACAGAAACATCTTGTAGACGGGTATCTATACTAACGCCTGACAACTGCATATCACAAAGAGGCAGCAGAGTTATCGCATCTTTTCATTTTATAATGACACTAACACAACCAGTTCGAAAAAATACAGTCTTGTCGGAATTCGAACCCGGGAATCTTGGCAAAAAGCAGTGCGCACTACTGACTAAACTGCATCGTTTGCTGATGCTCGGATCTACCTATACCCATGATAAAGAAACAACAACAACAAATAAACAAGGAATCACACCTTTTTAGCCATGGTCAAGTAGTCGTCAGTGTACTGCATGTCGCTAGTTCCATCCAAGTAGCGACTAGAAACAGGGGCGTCGCCTGGGCTATAGTCCTGACAAACATAGACACAAGTATACCAGTTAGTCCAGTAAATTCAGATGTTGCTTAAAATGTTCATCTGAATCAAACGCCAAATTAAAATAACCGTTTTTCCAATGCAATATTGTAATATTATTGAAGCAAATAAGGCAGCCGTCGAAAACATGTTTACATATTTTAATTAGTTCATAAAAACATTCTGTTTGGACAAAGTTTTCTCTTTTTATGTTATAAATATTCAACTTTTATGAAAAGAGAAATTATGTATTTTTCGAAAAATAAAGAAATAACGTTTTATTAAATTATTCTTTTTACTAAAAATTCTACCCACATCAAAATATTTATAATGCAAATTGTATCGATTCCATCCGACTTGCCTAGAAATTTAAGGATTAATTGAAAACTAATTGAATTAGAGATGCAATGTATATAATTATTATTTTAATTCCTACCTGATATTTGATTCGAATTTGACATTGTACATGCTATGGTGGCATGAGAGCTACCTCACAAGCAAACAGAACATAAAAAAAAACATAACTAATGTTTCTTTTGGATTAGCAATGCTACATTTAATGCTGCGCAATAGGAAAAACAAAGTAATAAAAAATATGTTGAAAATTAAAGTTAAAGTTAAAATATTAAAAGTATTCTACAGAGCTAACGTTTCATACATAATGCGAGTTCTTCTGTATTTTGCATTCATTATTTTTTTCTCTTTTTCTTTTCTTTTGTAGTTGTTGTTGTTGTTGTTGTTGTTGTTGTTGTTGTCCTTATGACAGATCAGTGCAACAGCACTATTATGCCTCTGATCTAAGGCAACAGAACAAACAATGGAAAGAGCACCACTTTTCGTCGATACAAAACCCCGTATCCCACTGCGCTGTCTTTTAAAAACGTGGAGAGGGAGTGGAAATCAACGAGCACACTCGTTACTTGTCTTGTAATCAAATCATTTTACAAACCAAACAAGAGCTCACATTTATGAGAAAAAAAATCATTGGTAGACCTAAAACCCAGAGTAAATATTCGTCAGTATAGCGAAACAGGACTCTATTTTGATTGAGTCAGATCACTGGATTAGGCTGATCTCAACATTAAATCCAAAGCATTTCTGGCTGCTTTTAGGAGTCGCTGAATAGCATAATTATTACAAATAAGTGTTACCACTAAATGGCTACCAATTTTTTTAGGGTAAATATGAATATGACTGGATTGCGTGTGATCGATAAAATTTGGTTGTATGATGTGCGCGTTGATTTCCTTGTACGGCAATGAACAAAATATTATTTACTTGTTGTTACTTTTAGTACCTTTTAGCTGACACAAAAGAAAATCTTATTAGCTAAGGAAACTGTAACCGGGGTTACTGACCATGGTTGATCCAAGACATTTCCGTTACAGTTGTTAACAGACATACTGAGAAAATCTTCGGTGTCCATTTTGTGTCGTCATTATTTATTCTTTACCATCTCTTTGTCTCTCTTTTTCTCTGTGTTAATTGCTTTTTTCCCATAAAAGCAAGAATGTACTTCATAAACCTTAAAAAAATCAAACAAATGTAGGTATATACCTATGAACACAAATCATTTTGCTAATAAATAAGATGGTCTTAATAACTAGGGAAACATTACTCGCGTTCTAAAGCTGATAGAAGTCACGGGCCAAGACTGTTCCACGACATTGCCGTCCCATTTGCTGATAGACATGTTGAGGACATCGACACGTCCGTTTGAGCAGATTAGAAGCGGCTGGAGCACTGACTCTGGGCCAATAGGGCTGGTCAGGCGATCATTAAACTGGCGTGAGAGATGGAGAAAATACTATGAATTGAGGTTAAACAAACAGTTTATGCATATCAATGAATCAAGTAGTTTTGGTCATTTAGGAAGTTTTGAACTCGTGCCCTCCGTTGCTCCGCGTGTGTCTGTTTGTCTGCCTGTCTGTCTGTCAACCTGTCTGTATCTCTGTCTGGCCTCCTCTCTCTATATCTATCTCTCTATCTCTCTCTATACCTGTATCTTGTCTCTCTCTCTATCTCTCACTGTCTCTCTTCACCTATCAATCACATCTCTATCTTTATCTGTTTGCCTCTTTGTCTTTTTGCCTGTCAGTCGATCTTAGTCACTCTGTCTCTGATTGTCTCTCTTTCTCTCTTTGTCTATTCTGTTGTGTTTGTTTTTTGTGTTGTTTTTTCAACACTCGGTCTCTCTATTTCTCTTTGTCTATTTGCTTTTTGTTTGTCATGGAAACTTGTTTACTGAAGGATTTAATTATTGGTATGTTTTAGCCACAAGAGATCAGTAGTTGAGGTTGTGTTAACGTTCAACTTCAGCACCATATAGACTATATAATGGAGAGGCCCCAAGACTGACGTCTGACAATTTTAAGTGCTGCCACACACGAGACAGTGCAGGGATACCATGATTCCTGTCGCAGCCGGCCACAAAAAGCAAAGCATAATGCTGTGATTTGTACATAGTTCAACAGTGGCATAGTAATAACAAATCACTAAATTTAACTTAAGAAGAAGTGCAAAGTTTAAGAGAATAGTGTAGTATACAACAATTAAAACGTTGGGACTTTATTTATAGCTTCTTCAGCACAGTAAATATATATTTTGCGATTTAAAAAAAGTATAAATGGTGACATAACGAGGCCTCTTAGTTTAACACGGGACTTTCCGTAAATCTGCATGGTTCTATCGTTGGACGCGGACGCAGATTTCATTATCTATAGTCTTTGATTTCGCTATGGGCCCGTGATTGCAAGGTCTCTACTTTTTTATATGGACACTTGCTACAGTGTTAACTTTAAACAACCCGTTTTGTCATAATTATCCGATCTTATCACTGTAACAACTATATGCCTCACCTCGCCACATTCGGACTTGCCATTCATGTTGACGTTGTCCAGTGTGAAAGTCTCCCTGTAGTTCCCCTGCTGCAAGACCACCTTGACTGGCTTCCCGTTCAGGATATCCTCACGGAACTGTTCACCGCCCGACTGAACTGGACTCTCTGAGGTCCACAGACGGCGCTCCGTCCATTGACGTTGGCACAGAGCTGGTGTAGAGGGGAAGGGGTGACGAGGTATACGCAGACGTGATATATATGGTTTAGTTAGATATGATGCATGCTTAGTCCACAGTTTAATAGGTGGTCTCAAAATTTTACTTTTTTGAACAAGGTTATTATCGCTTCAGAAAATTGCCTTTTCTTGCAACTTTTAAGCGATTAGGCTTTTTTATGTAATTATAGTTAAGGTGATTAGATACATAGATGCAAATAGACTGTCAGTGTGTGCGTGTGTATGTGTGTGCGAGATAGAGACAAAAAAAGAGGGAGGGAGAGAATGAGAGACAGAAGTAATGCGGAAAAATAAATATATTGGTGTTTCTTAGAATGAAATAAAAAACAACAAAAAACCCAATAGCTAGATTAAAAAGCAAATATCAAATCCTTGAGTTTCAATAATATTTGTTTGCTTTTCAAAAAAGCTACACGTTTTTTGTTTCTTTTATTGTCTTTTTTTTAGGGGGGGGGGGTCGAATTGGAAATGTTGACTTAGTCCCATGAGGTAGACAAAGATTATGATTTTCACATTTTTATTATTTTAGTTAAGAGTGAAAGAGTGAAAGACACAGAGAAATACAGATAGAGAATGAGAGAGAGAGAGAGAGAAAGTCTCCCTGTAGTTCCCCTGCTGTAAAACCACCTTGACCGGCTTGCCGTTCAGGACATCCTCGCGGAACTGTTCACCGCCCGACTGAACTGGATTCTCTGAGGTCCACAGAAGGCGCTCTGTCCATTGGCGCTGGCAAAGGGCTGTTGTATAGGGAAGGGGTAGCGGAAGAGGGATATATAGTTAAGTTAGATATAATGCATATTCAGTCCGGCGTTCAATATGTGATTTCAGGTTTTGCGTTTTTGAACAAGGTTTGTTCGCGCTTTTTTATGTATCTATAGACAAAAAAAACTATACACATAGATGCAGATAGAGTTAGAGTGTGTGTATACATATATATTTATAATACTTCAGTATAAATTGCCCAGTGCTTATTTGCAAACCCTTTTTTTATTTAAAACGACCAGGCTTGTGCGTCCTAATATAAACGCGTCTGGTACTGAGCATAAGGTACTTTGACTTCACAGTTTCATCTGTTTTCACAAAGGGGCATTGGCAAATGCAAGTTTATGATTGTGTTGTCGGCGGTTATTATGTAGGTAGTTTAAACGACCGGTGTAAGAATGAGTATTGAAGCCACGTATTTTAGATGTCAAGTATATTGCGAAATATGCTTTAAATCAGCGCGGAACTTTATATGCATCCGTTTTACCAGTGGGCGTAATATCTAACGATTTCAATTATGAATTCTAAATCATATTTAATTAAACGGAGATTTCAGAACCATTTTAGTCACTCTCCATAGATATAGCTTTGTTCCCTAACTTCAGACTTGAACTATGAAAATTGTAATCTGGACGACATAAAAGAATTTACATAATGTATACTTTTAAAATAGTGTGATTTGGTTATATCAATATGTCTCTTCACTGGTGATTTGCGTATATTTGCAGGGTGTTTACATGGATCCAATGCAATGTAGGCTTGTTGAGATCTAAAAAGTCAATAGCAGTGGGCGAAACGACATTTTAACATATGTTCAGAAAAGAAGAAAAAAAGGTTTACTACGAAATAATATGTAATTTTATGGTGGATCACAGATTCTACAATATAAATTGTCATGATACATCGATGTGATCATTGTTATTTAACTTACCACTTATTGGTGTTTATCTAAGAGCAGCTATAACAATATTTCCATGGTGGAATCCTCTACACTCACTCTTGCACCAACGTATATAGCATATGTAAGCTTTGGAAATGGTAAACCATTGGCGTTTCTTAGAATGAAAAGAAAACAACAACAACCCAATTGCTTAAACAAAACTGTTTTTTAAGTTTATATCGCTGTATTTACAGAAGTATACTTTGCAAGTTAGGAGGTTTAGCAAATCCTGAAGTTTCGATATTTATTTCAAAAAGGCAATAAGCTACTTCTTTTGTGTGTGTGTGTGTTGTTTTGTTTTTGTTTTTGTTTTTGTTTTGTTTTTGTTTTGTTTTGTTTTGTTGTTGTTGTTTTTTTTTT